>CAJHQQ010000276.1:0-250819 GCA_905132885.1 Moricandia moricandioides
CAGCAAGCTGCAATCACAGATACCACAGGAAAAAACATACCATTATTAACAGTGTTTAGACTACTAGTTAAACTGAACTTATGTACAACTTCCTCATTCCGTACATATGTACGCAAAAAGCAGAAAATCATATGTGCACATAACCCAACGCTTCACATTATGTACAACTAAATTTTCCGCTGCTATGTACAACTACCTAAGTTGGACACATGTGCTGTTAAATAGATTGAACACATGGATGCCTTTCTACTTGAAATAGGCCACTCAGGATGCTGAAATGTACAAATGCCATAAACACACCTGTGAATCATGTTCCGCATCTAACACGTCCGCCAAAACCAAACCTGTGTGTTTGTGGTAGCTTCTCACCGCACATAACTAATCATCTTCACATCGTCGGTTCCACCTAAACGCTTGAGCAAAACGGGAATAGCTTCCAAGGCCCACAACTGCAGAGCCAGCGGGAATTCCAGCCAAGATTTTCGTTTTCTACCTTAAATTTGTTGCAAAACTCACCAAGAGGGTCCTCACATTTCCCAATAACCTTCTTCGGGGGGATCATTGTGCTAATAGTCCACCAAAATGATTCCCTCCCCCCACTGGAAAGCAAGGAAATTCTTGACATTCTCAACCAACTTCACATTCTTCAACGACGGCTTCGGGTTCTGCGTTGTTGCCAATAATACTCCATCCACAATAATTAGAAGACATAGTCGTAGTTTCCTCCCGGCCGACATCCCTCCATCTCTAGCAACCATTGCTGCCACGTCTGCAATCGACACATCACGCTTCCCACCAAACAACTTATCCCAGTAGATGAAATCTTCTTTCCTTGTTGCTGGTTGGTAATCAATGACATATCCATCTTCAAATTTTCCCACATGGAAGGCCAGTTACATGCCCAAATTCTCTCAAAGAAAACCTCAATGGCTGCCCACCAAATACAGCCCACAATTCAAACCTCTTCTTACTTACTAGTTGTCTAGTAAGTAGGCCATGCACAAGTTTGCCGAAAAGGCCACACGCTTCTCCACCGCCAATCTAGACAAGTGCCCAAAGCCACGAAAACCCACTAATCCTCCTCCATCTCTCATGCTCCCTTCCAAGCAGCATCCCTCACCAGAGAAGGGTACTCCAAAGATGAGTTACAGTTCAGTCCTCCTTCGCTCGGGTACCGCGTCCGTTGAAAACAACCTCGACGGTAAACCTCCTCCGTTAACAACTTCATTTCAGTGTTCCGCCACCTCTGCTTACCGCGAACAAATATATCCGCAATAACAGAAATCAGTGGACCCATAAAAGCAAATCGGACCACAAATAATGGACATGGGAAATGAATGAAAGTACCAACCTTTGGCTTTACCCTTCATCGCTCGCGTCTTTCGTGCCCGACCATCGTGGTCCTCGTAAGTCTCCGGCACTTCTTTCTCACCGTCTCAAGCAGAGCCCGTTCCCAAATCGAAGATGAACTCGTCCTCAAAGAAGTTACTTTTTACGGACCCAATTGCAGAAACAAACTTTTAATTTACCGTCTGCCTCGTGCCCGTGAGTAACCGAACTAATTAGACCCCAAAATCAACTAACTACATTAACTAAGACAGCAAACATAAATACTATTATAACCTTGCTTTTTTCACTTTGTGGAGGATAAAGTGGTATATCACCTACAAAAACTACCTTTGTAGCAACTTGTGATCTCCCCTGTAATTAAAACTCAAAAAGTGTTCAATTGTGTAAATGACTCTCTATTAATAATAAGAGTGATTTACATCCAAAGTCACTTTTTGAGTTTTTATTACAATTTAAGACACTTATTGCTACTGAGGTACTTTTCTTTAACCAAATCAAAACTAGATACTGTTTGTTTAGTTTCTTTTTCTTTCGGTTAGTTAATTTCTTAAAAAAAAAATATTAACAAGATCTCTGTTTTTCTTCTTCATCAGTGGAGAAAGTTTTTTTTTTAGAAATTTGCAATTTTGCAAATATTGCTCACCATTCTAAGTCATTCTATTTCCTCTACCATGACGTCTCTTGTTCTCCTTCGCCATTATGCGACCAATGAAACTCAATCCGCGACCGTGAAGTTTTTTCCTCGACAAAAATTAACTGTGTGGCTGTCGAGACTCGCTGTTTTCTTCAAACTCCACGTTACAGAGGGAAGCTCGAGCAATAATGGTGATTTTTTTTTCGTTTTGCATATTTGGTCCTCTAATTCTTTAGTTGTTCTCAGTTTGATCCCACACTTTAAAAAATTTGCATATAAATCCTCGTAAATTAACCTCAAACTTCTAAACATGCATTCCATTCGTTTCTTATATTACAAAATTGTTCCCTCACGTTTAGGTTTGATCTCACTTTGGGTTCAAAACTCATGAAATTTCTGAAAACTAACCAACTATAAACTCCAAATTTGTTAATGCAATTGAACACACATATACACAAAATACATCAAAATGCATCATAAAATAAATTAAATGAAACAAAATTAAATACTAAAATCATTAGATATGAACAACACAGAAAACCATGTGTACACCCTATTGTTATTTACGCCATCATCATCCTGAATTGATCTGTTATGTTATGTATTTTGGTATTTTTGAGTAAGCAACCACCAGTTCATTTAAATGTGTACAATTTATTCACATATTTTGATTCGCCTTTGTTGTACACATGTACACGAAGCATTGTGTACACCACCAAATTGTACACAATATAACATTTTTTACATGGAAGCATGCTCTCATTTTAAAATAGATCGATGGGTCGAAAATTTGTGGAAAAAGATTAACATGCACACGGATTATGCAACGAAAGCTAAGTTTAGAAAGTTTGACTTAGATGGATTTTTTGTAGTAAAACCTTGTTTTGAAAAAAAACATGCTTCCATATAGAAAGATTAATGTTTTGTGTACACTTGGGTTGTGTACACCATGCGTCGCGTACACGTGTATATCAAAGGTAAATCAAAAGAATAGTAGTTGTCTTTGATAAGTGACGAACCCATCAAGATTTGTGGTTAAGTTGTACATATATAACACATAATGAAAATTTGTGGTTAAACTGTACATATTTGACTGCACACACAAATCTCGTTGTCCACATATACAATGGCTCACATATACACTGGTTTATGTTAGCTTGTTGTCTATGTCTTCTTGTCCGCATCACATTATCAAACAAAAAGAGTGATAACATTCTTCTTCACATTGTCTTTTAGATATCAGGCCAAGTGTAAAAAGCTTGAAAATGGAGAGATGTATATGTCCACAAAACAAAGTTATGCACATCTGTTAGTGTGATGTATATGTTGTAAAGTTGTGTACATCTGTTAGTGTACATGTGTACATTAAAGTTTGGGGAGTACATATATACAACAAATATGGTAGCATAGATGTGTAGAACATTTTGAAATTAGGTAAAGCCCATTCAAATATGAAGTGATATTATGAAACTTCGTATCATCATACAAAGCATTATGAAGTTGGTTCTCAAGTTGATTGTGAAGAATGGTTCAGTGATGTATCATGATTATAATTTTTTTTAGCATCTTAATTTAATTTATTTGTGTTATTTTATGATATATTAAGATGTTTTTAGTGCATGTATATGTTCAATTGCACAATTTTACTGAGTGGCATAATTGTAAATTTCTTCATCTTCCTCATAAAGCTTTTAAGTTCTCTGCAACCATTTAGTGGTTACCATATTCATATAATGCCAAATTGCAACATTAAAAGTATTAGGGTAAATTTGTGAAGAAATTCGATCAGATTGGAATTGTGAGGCATATTGTAAAAAGCAGAAAACTAAAGGACCAATGATGCAAAAAGATGAAACTCATCCATTGATATTGTTCGACCAATCTTCTCGCCAGTTCTCGTTAACGAAGATGGAGATCCGACTACAACGGTGCAGAGACACGACGGTGAGGCTTGACTCCCGCGATGGCAAAGGCTGAAAGCACGACCCGAGATGAGAGAGGTCGTGGAGAAGCCGATGTTGACGAGACGAGACGAAGAGCAATGACCACCGGTGGACGAGCTCTCACATCGACGACATCTTGGATGGAGGAGCTGAGCACGGAGAGGAAGAGACGAATTGGATCTCTCGAACTACTATGAAGGAGTTCAGATCTTCTCCCCTAAACTACTATGAAGGAGTTCAGATCTTCTCCCCTAAATTACAGCATGATGAACTGAATAATATAATGCATAAAATAAATAATGGGTTTCCAATACAAATCTATGAAGGAGTTCAGATCTTCTCCCCTAAACTACTAATGCAACAAAACTAAAAGCTGTAAAATAAATGTGTCTCTCCCAAAACATGGTCTTTTGAAGTCTCCTTGCCTAAATAATGGCAGAACCATATTAACTATAGGTCAAACCACGTCCAGGGGATTTCTTGTAATTTGTCTTCACTTAGGCTTGAATTCGGCCAATACTCTGCAAGTGGACCGTCGATCGTCATCAAGGATGCTCCGTCGATCGAAGGTCATGTTTGACTTCGACTTGTACTTAGCTGAATGTGAACAGCTACTGGATAGCTCTTTTGAATGCTCTGTCAAGCTCCATAATCTCCATAATGCTCCGTAACATACATGGACCTGAAAAGACTCTAAAACACAGTCTAGATACACATAATAGACTCCAAATAGGTTCCAAATGATGGTCTAAAACTGTTAAATAACAAGGTATATCGGTTATGCATAACATTCTCATCGAGATGTTTCTTCAAGAAAATTATCGCTTCAACCTTATGATCAAGCGGCGATACCGATTATAATCGTCTCAGGTTATTTGTATTGAGAAATTTAATAAGGTAAAAGTTTTATACTCGCAGAAGGGAGATAATACATATATATAAAGAGAAATGCGAGAGAATGTATTATAAGGGGAGGAAGAGATGGTGTATTTACAATCGAAAGAATTCCGTTCTTTATATAGAGAGTAAAAATTTGAAGTTACTATGCTTGTATAGTGATAGTACGCTCCATAAGAAAAAAATCACACGAACATTTCCATATTCGGTGCATTTAATGTTGAGTTTGTTATTCTTTACGTTTATAACAAACTAGTATATCTCTCGTGCTATGCACGGGCATGTGTTTTATAATTTTATTCATTTGATTTATAATTTACAATGGAAAATGTTTTTTTGGGCTATATAATGTTGGTAAACTTAAAAAAAAAAGAATAAATTTTTTCTTGTTTATCCAAGATCAAAAAATCATTACATATGAAAGTTAAATTGAGGAAAAGCATATCTTTTGCATAATTATAACTAGAATATTAACGTCAATTATCTACAAAATTGAGGTTAATATTTTTGTAACCTTTTGCTTCTTATTATATATATTGTTTTCGAGGTATTCTTTTACATGTTTTCTTAGTAATTTTTTGTACTCTTTAAGGTTTATACTACACTTGCTTAAAAATTATAGAAACTTTATTCTAACAAAAATTGTAAAAATGTAAAATCAAAACTGTACATATTTTGAAAATAGACAAAATAAAAATAAGAAAAACTAACCTGATCAGGTTAGGTCTTGATCGAAACAGTAGACATGAATTTTTCTTATTTTCTCTACCAGCTTTTTAGACCCTTGTTTTGTTCTAATTATCCGCACATTTTTGCTTTTCTTCTTGTGGTGATTCTCAAAATTGTTAGAGTAAATTATATATAGACTGAAAAAGAAAAAGTAAATGAAAATAAAATAATTTGAGCATGAAGAATTTGAGTGTTTTTAGTTTCACTAACCTGATCTTTAATCTTCATCATCTAATTTGCAGTAGCTCCTCCGTCTATTAATCCGTAGCATATTGTGCTCTTCTTTTCTTCATTTCATTGAATAACCTTTCTTTAGAAGACAATTGTTATGTAACCAAAAAACTATTTCAGTCTTTATCTAAAACTGTAGATTTGGCAGTGCAGATATGTTCATTAGAAGTTTTTGATCAATGTATCAGAGCAACAAATTTAAGAACTTACAATTTCAGAGAAAATCAATGGAGCTATTGCAAAAAAAATTAGAAACTTACAAATTTTAAATGAATTTAATTATATGGCGACATGAGTGAAGAGAAAGATCAACAGTTCCAAGTGGCTATCATGAGTTGAAATATTAGAGATTGATATTTTGTGTAGAAAATAAATGAATATAAACCGGTTGATGAATGAAACTATTTTTTTTTCTGCGTTTGAATTTTTTTTTTGCATTTCTATATTTCTTTTTAATTTGTAAAAATATATATGCCTTGTGTCCGAATTTTATTGGCTATTTAATTTGTGATTTAATATATAAAAGATGAAATAATTATCCAATGAAAACAAAAAGTGAAAAAGAGAATAAAAAAGGAAAAGTAAAAAAGGATATTCCTTTTATTATGACCAAAACTCAGCAGGAGATGGAAAACACTAAAACTCAACAGGAAAAGGAAAAAAAACGCTAGAATTCTCTCTATATAAAGAGATTAATTTGCTTTTACAAAAAACAAAGTTTCTGTACGCAACATAGACAGCTCTCGAGATTAAATTGGTGATATAAAAAAACTTGAAAGATGAAAATTCTCCGTAGGGATTTTGTTCGTGATGGAGCAGGAAGCGTTAAACTGATGGCAGAGGACTCGGATGATCTCTGGTTTACTTATAACCTAATTGCCCATGGCGATAGTGTAATGGCTATCACATCGAGAAAGGTTCTAAGAGAGAGAGGACATTCTAAACTTGTTGATAAACTTGTTGTCTCTAAAAAACGTGTAGACTCTGAACTTGACGACTCTAAACCTTTAGAATCTGAACGTTTAACACTGAAGCTAGAAGTGAAAGCTGAGGAGGTAACCTATGACAAAGACGGTGATGTTTTGCGCATACGTGGGACGAATATCCTTGAGAACGAGCACGTACCGGTTGGTGCATACCATACATTGGAGGTGGTGCCGAAACGACGTTTTCTATTGAGAAAAAAAATATGGGACTCATTGGCAATTGATACACTCAAGCAGGCAACACATCATGTATCCAGTGCTGCAATAGCTGTAGTTCTAATGCAAGAAGGACATGCACAAATCTTCCTTGTCGGAAAAAGTGTGGGTGCACCAATAGAAACATCAATTCCAAATCGTAAGCAAGCTGGTTACGAGCCTGCGTTGAAAAAATTCTTTGAGAAGGTTGTGCGTGCGTTTGTGAAACACGTAGACTTCAGTGTGGTTAGGTGTGTAGTGATCGCAAGTCCTGGCTTTACAAAGGATCAGTTTCATCGCCACTTGTTGTTGGAAGCAGAGAGAAGAGAGTTGAGAGGTATAACTGAGAACAAATCACGTATACTTGTGGTGCATGCAAACTCAGGATATAGACATAGCCTTGGAGAGGTTCTGAGTGACCCCAAAGTGATGAAGATGATCCAAGATACAAAAGCATCAAAAGAGGTGAACGCTCTCAGGGCTTTCTTCACCATGTTTGATAAGGATCCATATCGGGCATGCTACGGACCGAAGCATGTGGAGTTTGCTCATGAAAAAAAGGCAATCCAAACACTTCTCATTACAGATGAGCTGTTCAACAATTCTGACGTGGAAAAAAGGAAGAAGTATGTGGATTTTGTGGAGTCGGTGAAAGAATTTGGAGGAGAGGCTTTTATATTTTCTTCGTTGCATGTTTCTGGTGAACAATTGGCTAAGCATACTGGAATTGCAGCTCTCCTCAGGTTCCCTTTACCAGATCTTGATGACCTTGACATCTAAACATACTCTCCCTTATAGAATCCTATATTTTGTTTCGGATTTGAGTTTAGTTTATGCTTGATCTTGTTTTTTATTTTTTCCAGATTATAAAAGTTATATATTAAAACCACATCTGTTATGATTTGAATACGATTTATTCAGTTTTTGACCAAAAATTCCTGATATTTTCACAAGATCTTTCTTTTAAAGTCTCCTTAATTTTCTTTAATATTACAAGTGTGCCATTATCATTTACTTGTATTTATTAATGAGCTATATATTATGAAATTATATATTACAATTAACTAATTAATTAAAAAAACAATAAATAGGAAACAAAAACTTAAGTATCGCCTAACATTATATTAATTAAATATTTAGTATTGATATATGTATATTATGAAATATTTCACTAAAATTACTTATGTTCCATGAAAACATAAAACATAAATTAAACCATTTTCTAAAAATCGTCTAATAATATCTATGATCCTGTTTTTGTTTTTTTTTGTGAAGATAAATATAATACTTTAATATTATTAAAAATTTATTAATTTCTTGATTAGTTGGGGAGGCTTATATATTATTTGAATAGCACATTAAATAGCATAAATGAAAATAAGATGAAAATAATATCACAATAGACAAATATAATAATATCATATGTTTCGAAAGGTTGTTAAGAAATTTTTTTACAGTTTATTTTGATAATGTATCATATTAAAGATTTATTTATGAACTTTTTCTCATAAGTTTGTACTTTTTTAGTTCTTAAAATTTATACTAGAATTGATTATAATTTTATAAAGATCAAGAATTATCTTTACACGTTATTTTTGCTATACATACAACTATCTTCACTACCTATTTGGATAAAAAAAGGAATGTCACTCATTCTTGTTTGCCGAAATCTATAATTACATCTATCATGAAAATTAATAGTCACTCGATGTTAATCATAGGTGTGGGCATATTAACCGAAACCCGAACCCGAACCCGAACCGAACCGAAAAACCCGAACCCGAATCCGAACCGAATTAAAAAAAAACCCGAACGGTTATAGGATTCAGTGACTTCGGTTACCCGTACCCGATAGGTTATACCCGATAACCGAAATAATACCCGAACCAACCCGAAATTATATATAGCAAGTAACCCTAATATTTACCCCCTTTCTCTTCAGCTACCCGAAATTCTCTGAATCTAGTTTTCAAAACCTACCCTATACGACCTTTGATTTTCAAAACTGGAACCTACCAAAAGTCTTATATCTTCGGCTTCTTCTCCTTTTTCGACAAGGAGAAAGAAATCAAAGGTAAATCATCTTCTTTTCTAAATTGAAATAATATAAGCTTCTTCTCTTTTTGTTTCTGTAAGTTTATTACTTGATTAAGTAGAGACATGTCGAAGCTAATAGGGATTCGGTTCAGGTAATAACATGTTCTTCTCATCTGTTACATTTTCTTGTTGTGATTTTTTTAATCTTCTAACAACAGATTTTATATCTTTTGGTGTTACAAGATGAGGATGAGTGATAAGAAGACATTTTTCAGTTTCTTAATGATCTAAGACTATGTTTTTGTTTTAAGTTTTGGTATGAAATCGTTTTGTTACTTTGAAATTGTAGTACATGTTGTTTGGTTTCAGTTTTGACGATTGTTATTTATAGAAACATATTTAAGTTTGGTTTGAATGTTAAGGAAAAAATTATATGAATATGCATTTCGGTTTGTTTGGGTGTATCCGAAATAAACCGAACCCGAAACAAATATATCCGAACCCGACCCAAAATATAAAAAAACCCGAATGGGTGCTAGACCCATTTACCGAAAAACCCGAAAACCCGAATCACCCGACCCGAACCCGAACGGGTATCCGAACGCCCAGGCCTAGTTAATCATTTCATAACAGGTTGGTGGATAACAATGAGGATTAAAATCATTTACATTTCTACGAATAATTTATTCAGTTTTTATAGAATACTAAAATATTATTAACTAACAGTATTTTTTCATTAAAACTGAAATGGATTATATACGGGTCACTGGGTTTATCGGTTCGATCGCAGATGCGGATCGGAAAGAAAAAACTGAATAAAGCTAAAAGTTATAATTATGATGATTATTTCTCATAAAATTTTAAAATATTGAATAAAAAACTAGTGTATATCACAAAATATTTTTTTTTCAAAATCCAAAAAATTTAGCACACATACGAAAATAATTTAAATAAATCATGTACACAAATTTAAGAAGAAAAGATATACACAAGTTTCAATCAAAAAATAATCCGCGAATCAAAATCTAGTCACTCTTTAAACATCACAATTCTACGTCTAAATGTCATTGAGTTAATAATAATAATTTAATTTAATTTAATCATCTGTTATTATCTTACAAAACTTAACATATTATTAATCATTTATTTTTCTTCTCGATAAACATAAATAGCGATCGAGAAAACATCGAGTACTGATTATTAATCTTGTTCTATATATAGTTTTCAGAGTTCAAAAGATGTTTATACACAAGTTAATTGATTTTGTCTAAAGGCAAATTGTAGCGATCGAAAACACTGATTATTAATCCAGTTTTGGATATAGTTTTCAGAGTTTAACAGATGTTATACACGGTTTAATTGCTTCTGTTTTAAGGTGAAGTTGTAGCAGCCTATGATTGTAGGGAAAGATTTATACCAGAACTAGATTCTAACCCGCCCTTTTAAAGGATGAGTATATAATTTGTTTAAATTTTTATGAATAAATGAATTTTATATATTTTTAATTATATTTGTGTTTAATCATTTATCAATAATATAAAAGATTTAATTTTGTTAATATAAAAAAATAATACATGAATATTAAATAGTTGGACCAAATATTTATCAATCGATCATGATATTGTTTTAATATAATAGACTAGAGTTGAACCCGCACGTCCGTGCGCGTATTTTTATTTGAAAAAGAAAAAGAAAATTCAAATATAAAATAAATTATAAAAATGTATATTTAATATTAAGTTATGAAAATGAGTTTTACTGTAATTGTTATAGTCCTTAAAAAGTATTCTTCATCCCCAAAACTTTAATGAAAATATATTTTCATAACAAATTTTCAGTTGTTAAAATATTAGATGATACATAAATATTAGTAGATGGTAAATACATAATATTAAGGAATGCTTGAATTTGATGCATTTGTTTTATTAAATAAGATAGAGATCAATGTTTTTTAATTATTACTAGCTTTTGACCCGCGCGCCCGCGCGGGTGTTATTTTTATAAATGTCAAATATTTTAAGCAATTTATTTGATATAACTGTATATATGACTAGAATTTAATATTCGATATCCATTATCCGATCTGGGATCTCATCCGCTTCAAAAAACGGATATTCGGTGATCCTAATAGTGATTTTACGGATTCGTCTTATCCATGTACAAATTTGGATAGTAAAATTTTAGGTCTGGATATCCGGATCCGGATATTAAATATTTAAAATTTAATAATATTTATCTATGTATATTATACATACTTTTATATAAAATAACTAAAATTTTAATTTTATTAAATTTTAATTTTATTAAATTTTAATTATTTTAACTATTTTTAAATAATAATTTTAAGTAGACTAAATAGATGGTTAATATTTAGTTTTTGATTTATTTTAAATGAAAAACATAGGTTCGGATATCTAAGTGTATTCAGATTCTAGTTCGAATATCCTAACCCCGAATATCCAGATTCAGATAATAATTTTACGAATCCAACGAACACATATCCGAATCCTTATATCCTAAAATACTCTGGATATTCTATCCGTCCAAGAAATAACTGTGTATATGTATTATATGTTGATAAAAATTTTAAATTTATAAATTACATAGGTTATTCTTATTAGATGTATATCGTACTAATAAATAATATATTTGTTTGTATACATAACCATTTATAATAAATATTAGTAAATATTTTAGTCATTAAATTTTTATGAAAAATTACATGATTTTGTTATTGTAAATGAATAAGTTCAGATTACAATCGAAAATTATTAAGATTATTTTTTTTTCTATTTCAAATATAGTTGGTAGATTATATGAATATAAATAAAAAAATAAAACTAATTTAATGCTATATATATGTATAATTCTGTTTTTATTATAAAAATTTGGAAAACACATATACATTTTTTATGAAGTTTTCAATTCCAATGGCAAAAATTGTTAATGGGCTTAGCCGAATTTTATTTTTTTCTTGTTAAGAATTAATGTTTAGATGTTTGGATGCATGGATAATATTAGTGGCATTTTTTTGTAAATATTAGTTAAAACCAAGAGTTATTTCATATTTATTTTTTTCTTAGATGTTTGGATGCAAGGATAATATGAGTGAGATTCCTTGTAAATATTAAGAAAAAGCAATGGTTATTTCCTATTTGTAATTCAGTTTTAATAGATTAGATGTTTGTAAATGATATGGTTAGATAATGAAATGATTATTTTATTAATCTTAATAAAGTGGACCTATATGACTTTTTTAAAGTAGATAAAATTAGTGACTTTATTTTAATAGAGTAGATTAGCAGCTCATGTCTCGTTTGTTAAATCAGATATATAGATTATGTAAGATATTGTTTTGGTACAAACGATAATTTTGGTTTTTCGTTTCTTCTAGAATTATAAATTTAGTGATAGAACACGCTATATAAACCGCTTTCCCTATACCTTCTGTCTCAGTATACCACCAAATCTTAATTGTACACTAAGTCTAAAATGTTGTGAATCTCGTGTCTTTGCTAGAGGTTGATCTCGAACTAGGTTAGGTTAGAGAAAGAGAGATAAGCGGCTAGGTTTAGATGTGTGTAAGACTTGTTCTTATTGCTTTTCTTATGTGTCAAATAAGTACAATAGATACACACATATATATGGCCTCATGGCCGACTTGCCCACACCTTATACTCGATGTGGGACAAGTTTACAAAGCTAAAAGTCGGCCAAGACAAATGATAAATGGGCTGGCCCATATCCGAGAATCATATGGGCCAATGCTCTAAGTATCGACCAAGAAGATAAGCCCACTTATGTGCATTCCAAAACCATAAGGTTTACAACACTCCCCCTGAATGCCAAAACCATCTAGAGTTCGCAATGCGTTTGGTATACTGCCTCGTTAAAACCTTTCTATGGTAAACCCAAAACCCAATGTGGTAAAAAGGGAAGCAATAGACAGGAAAAAGAGTACAGCCGCATTACTCCCCCTGATGAATGCATCACTATAGATTCTTCAGTCTTCTCATTTCTATCTCTTCATGATGAGTCACGGATAGTATCAGCCCTTCGGTTGAACTATGCATCGCCTTAAGGGATAATGGTCGAAACTTCCATTGGTGAATCACTATCGACCACATATGCTGGATCATCATCGACCGTATCACTCTTCTTCATCGACCGGGTTAATCACTTGTATCATGTGTGATCAATACTACTGGACGGTTTGATGAAGTTACTTGCGGCCTTGCCTACTTCAAGGATGCCAATATTTTCGGATGGTTGAATGACATCTGCAGCCTTGGCTTGTTTCAATGACCTTCATGAGGTTGCAGTACCTCCATGAGTAAACTCATAACCTGTTTATGATCAAACAAAATTTGCATCTGCAAAACCAATTTTCCCTTCTTTGGGTTGGTTAGTATGGTTAGTGTAAACAAACTTTAAACCTTTCGTTCCTTGTAAATAAATAACGAAGTATAAGTTTACCATTACCATTAGTTCCTTAGAACCTTTCATTACCTTTCTTCATCATCAGCTATATTTTAAACTATGCATAGATGTATGCATGCTGATGGATTATGGTTATGATCAATATATCCATTTGATATAGATCTGGTCATCTATTTTATCAATGGTTAGCTTATATGGTATCTATGGCTCATGATCAGGCCACTCGTGGTTGGGTCTTGTGTTTCATGACCTCTTTCTTAACCACGACCATAATGATTCATTTCTTGACCATTATGTGTTTTATATGGTCATATGGTCGATTGTAATTATATCGACCTTTATGGTCTAACCATTGTATCGACCGTGCCTCGACCATATTCTTTTGGTCGTTTGGGCCTTTGCCCGTATGATCAACCATTTTTGGTTTCTCTGATCTTAATCCATCTGATCATATGGTTGTCCATGAGGTTTACCTGGCCGAAATTAACTTGGCTCTAGGGACCTTGGATAATTATGTTACTTTCATGGTCGTATGGTCGACCGTTTGGTCGGCATAACAATTTTGGCTCTCGACCACGGACCTTATGGCCATCATGGTCGGTATTGTGGGAATCCACATTCTTTACGACCATTTCATATTTCTTTCAATATGTTCTTAGTTATGGACCAACCATAAATCATATAGACCAGGATCTTATGATCCAAATATCATGATCATAACTTGTCTAAGAATCAATCGATAACTTGTATCGTTTTGGAATCAATCAACTTTCTTTCAAGCTGGTTTATGAACACAAGGAATTTCATTCTTATAATGAATATATGAACTGATTTTGATGGTTCTTATAGAACTCATTCACTGATTATCATTTGGTTGATAATATTATATCATATGCAGCTGCATTGCATCAGTTCTTAGATGGCTAAGGAACAAAGCCGTTCTTTGAGAATTTCTTTTCTCATCTTTATGGTACCTTTAGTACCTTTATCCAGTGATTAATATATTGCTTACTACATCATCATTTCTTTCCAGACATTATCATTTGGATTGTAGTAGCATCCACCACAGATCTTATATCTGTTATAATCTGTTCCTTGGTCTCTGTGAGTAACCTTGTGTAATCAGCTATGTTCAAATGCTGTAAGTAGGAACATGCACGTCTTAGACCACGTGACCATGTCCTTTTATCTCACGGTTTTCTTTTCCTCACACGACCCCATTCACTGGTTTATCGGATGGCGTTCTATGGCCAATACGTCCATCTCTTTTATAGGTTCTTTAAACCTTTTAAACCCCACGTTTTCTTATATTTATGAGTATGAGTACTCACATGTGGGTTTATGATCCTCGTTTTATGTTCAAGTGCTACTTTGTATGCGCAGTCTTATATCATTGGTATCGATACCCTTTTCTGCGTTCCATTGTATTCCAGACATGACATAGTTGATTGCAATCTTATGACCTTTAATACTTTGGTGTTTGGCGTCCCAAATCACCTTAAGTACCATGGATTTTGGCGTCCCAAATTCCATTGTATGGTATCTTATATTGTGGTCGACCATTTTCTATGTCTGGGAATGATTTCCTTTTATGACCTCGGGAATTTCTATGCACCATTTCATTTCCCTCCGAGGTTCCTTTATATTATGGAATATATTGGTCTATCTTGTATAGACTCTGTAGCAACTTGATTGTGTCTCTTCTAGGACAACAATTCATTTGGTGCAAGCTGGTATTATTTTCGGGTCAATGTGTCTGGCATCTAGTTCTGCTAGCTTTTATATCATTTGGACGTCTTTTACTAGTCCGAGGATCTTGCCAAGACAATGATGGTTGATACCATTCTCTTGATGGTTGATACCATTCTCTTTACCAGCTTATAACTTTCTCCTTTTAATGTTGGATGGTCGGATTCATTACTCATGCAATCCGTGAACCTGACCACTTAATCTGATCACCCATATTTGGCTCAAAGTTCCTTAAAATTCGTGGGAGAAAGTCATACTCCTATCCAACATATATTCTCATCCTCAATCCTCTGCTGAGGTTCCATCTTAAGTGGCACATATGTCTGTGGTGGAATATTCAGATTCTCTTAAGATGGTATATGTCTGGTTTATGACCCTTAATCTGAGATGAGAATATCTATGCTCACTTATATGGCCTGATGCATTTTTAATCTTTAGACATGTAATTCATGATGTCCTTAAGCATTAGGCTTGATGTGGATGATGTACCACCGAGAGAGTTTGAAAACTCTAAGCCGTTTATAGCATGGTTATATACCATGGTACACAAATTTGTAGTATGTTTATGGACTACGGGATTTGTCCTCACTCCCCCTCATGAACATACTTATAATTTCGTGATGCTTAGGACAATAAAGCCTAATGAGTTTCCCTTGTGTACATGTTTCACAACGTGAGATTTTATGGGATAACTCTTTGTGCCTTTTATAATTTCTTTCTTTGCATCAAGTTTGGACTTGGATGGCTAATCCAGTCAATGCCATATAGTGTTATAATTTCGTGGGTCATAGGACCACTATGGCTTTTGCCTTTATCATACTGATCCTTAGCATAGTCTAGATCAGTAGGGCATATAGGTATAGTCATTGACCACTTTCTTATAAGGCTTATAATCTGAAAGGAACTGATGTTTCCTTTGCCCATTGGTTTAATGTGGAAACCATTTATACTGAAGTATATAACTCAATGGGTCTTTCATTTGGGTGAATGCCTTTTGTTATTTTGTGGTCTTATAATATTGACTATCCTTATGTTATTTAATCAATCACTTTATAAAATAAAAAACTTAGAAATATAAAAGCCTAAACACCAAAACATCACTTTATTCTACTTGGTTATCATTTCAGCATATCTGAAGTTTCATGATCCATGGGATCGTCTTTGCTATGATCAATTTCGTGACCCATAAGGTCATCTTGGTTGTGATCAAAGTCACCCTCATCATCCTGATACATCATATGAGCTTCTGGATTCTTGCCTTTTAGACTCTCTTGATAGAGGTCGACCAGATGCTTAGGAGTTCGGCAATTCTTTGCCCAATGGTTTATCATTCCGCATCTATGGCAAGGTGAAGTCCCAGGATTCTGTAGCCTTGAAGATGTCCCATTGCCTTTGCCTTTACCACGTCCATGATTGGACTGGTTTGGACGGTCATAAGGGGTAATACGCCCTTTGCTATGGCTACCACGTCCACGTCCTCGCACTTGACCTCCACGGCCGCGTCCTCGCCCATATGAGGAACTGCGACCTCTTTGGTCATGATGGACATGGTTGGCCTCTGTACCATCCTTAGGCTGGGCATGATTTGCCTCAGGGACAGGCTTAGTACCTGGGGGTCTAAGCTCACTGTTCTTCAAGAGCAGTTCGTTGTTCTGTTCTGCAAGCAATAAACAATGAATGAGTTCACTGTAGGTTTTAAATCCCTTTTGTCTATATTGTTGCTGAAGCAACATATTGCTTGAAGACATTGTCTGGAATGTCTTTTCTAACAACTGCTTATCAGTTACAATCTCGCCACATAGCCTCAATTGTGAGACTATCCTGAACAAGGCTGAGTTGTACTCATTCACAGACTTAAAGTCTTGAATCCTGAGATGTATCCACTCATAGGTGGCTGCTGGAAGAACCAAAGTCTTCTGATGATCATATCTCATCTTAAATTCTTTCCATAGCTCATATGGATCATTCACTGTGAGGTATTGAGCTTTCAAGCTTTCCTCTATGTGATGTCGGATGTGCATAAGGGCTTTTGAGTTTCTCTCTTGTTGGCATTGTTTCCCTCAACGATACAATGCTCTAGGCCATTGGCTCCAAGAGATATCTCAATGTCTAATGCCCATTGCAAGTAATTGTCACCTTTGACACTGAGGGGTGCAAAGTCCAAGTTTGTGATGTTTGGCATCTGAAAATAAGATTCAGATTGTTTAGGTCTTATTATACCACATCTCTTGTCCATTTAAAATCGTAATGAAAATCAGTTTTAAAACCGATTGGACAAGCACATGGTCTGGCTGTACGTCGTGGTACGCTTCATCGACCCATGTGGTTCGTGGTCTAACCGCACGTACTGGTGCGGGTCATCGACCGTCCGCGATCTAGCCGTACCGTGTACGCATCATCGATCGTTGCGGATCACGGTCTAGCCGTACCTGAGGGTACGCATCATCGACCTTCACGGACCATGGTCTATCCGCATGATGCGGGTGATCGACCATCCGTGTTCGTGGTTTGGTCGCGGGTCGTGGTTCATACGGATCACTGCGGGTTGTACCGTATGGTACATGACTGGTCGTACCGCATGGTACGTGCCGTCTATCATCCGCGTCCGTGTTCTGTTCGTACCGCATGGTACGTACCACCGACCATCCGCGGTTCGTGGTCTAGCATCATCGACCATGTCTAGCATCATCGACCAATGCATGTATTTTCATGCAAAAACAAACTTTCCTTATTCATTCTAGGGTTTTAGGATTTAGATCTTATACTTTTAGAAATTTGGAAAATTTCCTTTTTAGATAAGTTTCCTTTTTAGGTAAGTTTCCTTTAGGTAAGTTTCCTTTTAGGTAATTTCCTTTTAGGTAAGTTTCTTTTTTAGGTAAGTTTCTTTTTAGGTAAGTTTCCTTTTTAGGTAAGTTTCCTTTTAGGTAAGTTCAGGTAAGTTTCCTTTTTAGGATTTTCTAAACCAAATAGATTTAGGTTTCCTTTTAAGTTTAGGTTTTCCTTTTATGATTAGGTTTTCCTTTTTAGAATTTTCCTTTTTGGATTAGGGTTTTCCTTTTAGGTTAGGTTTTCCTAAATCGGATTGATTTAGGTTTTCCTTTTTGGATTAGGGTTTTAGAAGTTTCGATTGTCTAGCAACCTAACAATGAACATCTAGCAACCTAATGGTTCGATTTCAATCTTAACAATGGCAAAAGTTCAAAAATCAAACCGCAATAACCTCAACATAAGTTTTAAAATCAGATCTAAACTTTAGGTTTAAAATCGGATGAACCTCAAGATTAAGTTTGATGACATACCTTAATCCTTGTCGATTTTTCTCCTTGGTTTCCTCTTAGGAACCTTAAACAATCAATCAAAGAAAGATTCAAAGTAGATTAGTTCTTAGATTTGAGAATCAATCGATCAAAAATTAAGAGAGAGAGAGAGGTTCGCCGATTAGGGTTTCCGGGTGGTGTTGGGGTTGTTCCGGCTTTGAGGCTTTGAACTAGGACTCGAGATGGTTGTGCTTAGAGCTGGATCGTGCTGATAACGTGTTGTGAATCTCGTGTCTTTGCTAGAGGTTGATCTCGAACTAGGTTAGGTTAGAGAGAGAGAGAGATAGGCGGCTAGGTTTAGATGTGTGTAAGACTTGTTCTTATTGCTTTTCTTGTGTATCAAATAAGTACAATAGAGACACATATATATATGGCCTCATGGCCGACTTGCCCACATCTTATACTCGATGTGGGACAAGTTTACAAAGCTAAAAGTCGGCCAAGACTAAATGATAAATGGGCTGGCCCAATCCGAGAATCATATGGGCCAATGGTCTAAGTATCGACCAAGAAGATAAGCCCACTTATGTGCATTCCAAAACCATAAGGTTTACAACATAAAACAATAAATCGAGAGATATATGTAAATTAGTTAACAAACTCTAAACTTAACAAACACTAGATTCTTATCCGCAATGAACGCGAGTATATTTTGATTATTTAAAATATTTGAATTTATAATTTCTTTGTAAAGCAAAGAAAATTTAATTTTTATTATTTTAAATATTTTAAATTTTATGCTAAATAATATATTAAACATATTATTTTATTTTTATTATACATTAAACTTTTGAATTTTCCTTTTTTATATTTGTTAACATAAACTAAAAAATATTTT
Source organism: Moricandia moricandioides (assembly GCA_905132885.1). Classification (NCBI taxonomy): domain Eukaryota; kingdom Viridiplantae; phylum Streptophyta; class Magnoliopsida; order Brassicales; family Brassicaceae; genus Moricandia; species Moricandia moricandioides. Next base: position 19,347 of record CAJHQQ010000276.1, read on the forward strand.
AAAATGTTAAGTATTTTAACACTACAAGAAAACATATAGTTAACGACGACCTTATCGGTGATTGTTTCGACGAAACAACCATGAAACGTCCGTCGTAACACAACCTCACCAAATCATCTTAAAGTTAGCACAATATTTCGCCGTAAATAAGACCATCAATATTTCGTCGTAAAATCCAGGCCAAGTAACGACGTCAGCTTCCTCGTAAAGTAGACGCAGATAATCGTTGTAAAGTACACATAATGTTTACGACGAAGTTACGTGTCTGTCCTTGTTAATTTGAAGTAAAACTTTACGACGAATTTACGTGATCTAAACTACTCGCGAAATTTGCATCCTTTTTAACATGTCTTTCCTAGTTAGATAGTCGTAGTGTTAGCTAGGAATTTACTTCGGTTCATGTTTTATATAATAAAAAATTAAAAAAGATTTTTTTTTAATTTTTGCAATAATAGAAAAATCTGAAATATTTTAAATATTTAAAAGAAAATTTTCGAATTTATAATACAATAAAAGATTAAAAAACTAGGGTTATGGAACTCTGGAAAATATTCCGCACTACTCCTTCTCTCTATCTCCTCCTCCTCGTCCTCCTTCGTGGAGCGTGGAAGTGGCTGTGGAATCCCAAGTCCTGCCCATCTGATCTGCAACATCCTCTCCAATTACGAATTTCCAGCCGCCATGACGTCCAAAAACCATTTGAGGGAACCTAACTAAGCTTGCATCGTAGTCAAATAAGAACACAACTGAGCAGTCTCATCATCCCGTCTCTAGGAATAAGACGATATCGCCCTTGGGACATCGTTAACAGAACTTATTTCCAATGTCTGTCCCTTTTTCTTAAGGACCACCTTGAAAAATATGATCAATTTTAGTGATAAAATGTTTTAGATTAAATGAATAATACTTAAAAAATAATTTGTATCTCCCCGTAAATCTTATTCACTTTAGGTGTGGATAATGTGACGGGTAACCAATCAGGGAACTGCTGGGTCAGCTGGATATGTCGCTCTTCAATCCAAGCAACCATGTCGTTGTAGATCCTCTTTGACCTAGGATCTAAAAATTTCTCATCCTTGTTCGTGTGGGTCCTCTCAAAAAGCTCCTTAAGTGGTACGGCCCAGGAATGGTTATCTCTACATGAATCACTTGAAGGGAGCATGGGTGGATGATAGATGATGGGGATGGACTTTACCTTAGAGCTATGGTGTGCTCTCAGTTTGTGTAGCTAATATATGGCACGGGTTCACCATGCTTAATGCCAAGATGGATCACAAGAGATTCGTCTCTTCTTCGTGAAAAGTTGTTCACACGTGAACAAGATACAGAAGTTTCCTAAGAGACGTTTCTTGAGCCAAAGCTTAAATCTATTAAATGAATGATTAATGATACATGGATGCTCATTTTTGACATAAATAATAAAGCACAAAACGAAATCCTAAACTAAAATCCCTAACCTAAACCATACCAGTTTTGTGAAAACCAAATCCTAATTCTAATATGTTTAGGATAACCAAACTTAATTCTAATTATTTTACACTTAATAGAACCATAAATAAACTTAAAATAAACCATCTTGGACGTGCCTAATCTTCTTAGGCGCATCATAATCCAAGCTGGCTTGTCTTTCCTAGGCCGATATAGGCCTTTTTCTAACAACTCTTGCTTAGGCTTGATCCTTCTTGTTCCTGGTGTAATCAAGTACCTTATTAAGATTATTTGGCTGATGAAACAGCTCGTGAGAATCCATTTCCATCTCTAGTTCTTCATCTTCCATTTCCAACTCATTTCTCGCCCATGTCGGTTTGACCAGTCCATTTCTCGATCATACTTGGTTTTCCATTCCATTTCCCGTCTATCCAGGTTTGTCCAGATCATTTCCTGGTCAAGTAGATTGCACTCTAGTCGTCCATGCTGGTCCATGGTCATTCCTTTCCTTATAAAGGACTCAGCAAGGACCATAGCCTTCTCTCGGTCCAATACTTCATAAATAAGGCAAATAAGCTCTCCAATAAGCCCATCAGGTCGTGTTGTGACCCATTGTCTTTATGGCACATGGATTAGTTTCCAAAATTTGATTTTAAAGATGATTCAGGTTGCACAATTCCTTCTTCCTTTAAAAGAATTTGTCCTCAAATCTCATTCTTCAAAGATGAATGAATTGTCTAATCTCAGCCTCTTTATTTCTCTTTTGACCATGATGTTGTTTAAGCTATTGTGCACGTCTACCTCCAGACTCAAACACAAAGCTTTGTAAATCATTCACACGTCCTAGATGCTTCATTGGACATTACAAGCAGCATTTAGAGTGAGAAATTTTTGCTCCTTGTTTAGCTCATATCTCATTGCTTCTGATTGAACTTCTATCCACTGATGCCTAGCACATACCTTGATCTTAGACTTCTTGGAACGTGATCTCAGATTAGACTCACCAGAAACTACCATTTCTTTTTCATGTTGATGCAAGAACCCTTCCAAATCAAGCTTGAATGGAATTGCTTTTTGAACCAGATTGTAGTTGCTTCTTCTAAACACACACATTCTTCCTCCTGGTTCCAAAACAAGATGTTGCAGAACCTTGAAAAACTTTAGATGATCCATATGATTTCTATGAACCCACACAAGAGGTTTGGTTAGTTTACCACAAGAAACAATTTCATCATCACCTTGTTCAACTAAATCTGCAAGCACCAAATCAGAAACTCCAATTTATCCACCAAGTGGTCCTTCTTCTGCCTTTTTCACAGGCACGTGATCATCTAAAACTTTTTGTTTTTGTTCTTCTTTCAGATGGCTATCACATCGAGAAAGGTTCTAAGAGAGAGAGGACATTCTAAACGTGTAGACTCTGATAAACGTGTTGGCTCTAAAAAACGTTTAGACTCTGAACTTGAAAATTTTTGAAAAAATATCCGAAGAAACCAATCCGAATATCCATTAACATACAATATAAATATATGAAAAATAAGTATATACTTCAAATATTGAATTTCATATTTATTTTGATATGATATCTAACAATTAGTATTTAAAATTTAAATAAGTACCTTAAATACTCATATATATATATATATATATATATATAATATTTTGATTTTAAATTTTAGATTTTACTTCGAGTAAATCCGAACCAATCCTACGTAACCCGAATCCGAACGATAATGGGTTTTAGGATGTGATACAAAACCGACCCAAAACCGATGTGTTATATCCGAGCCCGGCCCGTATTTGCCAACGGTTACCGAACGCCCATGCCTACTTCTAAAAATAATTTATTCATTTTTATATAATATTAGAATATATGAATTTTATCCAATTTTTAGAAATATTATGATATTTTTGGGGATTTTTACCGGATTAACTGGTCTTGAGTCACATGCTAATGAAGGAATTTCAGCTTTTACCAAGTTTTATCAAGTTTTTAACTACTAGGATTTTTATTAAAAATGAAATGAATTATATACGGGTCACCAATTTTATCGGTTCGATCTAGGATGCAGATCGGGAAAGAAAACACTCAATAAAGCTAAAAATTATTATTATGATGAATATTTCTCATATATTTTTAAAATATTGAATAAAAATTTAGTGTATATCACAAAATATAATATTCTTCAAAATTCAAAAAATTTAGCACAGATACGAAAAAATATAAATAAATTATGCACACAAGTTTAACAAGAAATGATATACACAAGTTTCAACCCAGAAATGATTTCACGATTTAAAAGTGTGGGTCATAGTCACCCTTAAAACATCACAATTCTACGTCTAAATATCATTGAGTTAATAATAACTATTTATTTTAATTTAATCATCTATTATCTACTATATTAAAACATCAACATGACCAATTGATAAATTTTTGGTCCAATTATTTATTAATCATGTATTGTTACTTTATATTAATCATGTATTGTTACTTTATATTAATAATACTAAGTCATTTATATTATTGATAAAAGATTATAGAAAAAAGATAAATATAATTTTTTTTTTCAAAAATATTTAAAACAAAAAATATACCCGCCTTTTCAAAGGGCGGGTGAGAGTCTAGTTATCTTATAAAACTTGACAGATTATTAATCGTTTTTAATTCATTTGTAATGAATTTTTGATCTAGAAAACCTGAGGTTTTTCCACTCTTCTAGAGCATGAGAGAGATTGATTTCCTTCTGGTTATCAAACCTTTCTTTCAAAGATTTCCACAGTTCAGCTTGGTCTTGTATGCTCGCATAGTTATGCATAACATTCTCATCGAGATGTTTCTTCAAGAAAGTTATTGCTTCAGCATTATGATCAGAAGGAGGTTTGTTACTGGTTATAATCGTCTCGGCTACCTTTTTCATCACTAGTTAGGGTTTCACGTTTGTGATCCATCTGAAGTAGTTTTCGCCAGTTATTTTGAGAGACAGAAATTGAAGACGCTCAATTCTTGCCATTTGTATTTCAAATCGCAGAGTGATCTTGCTAATAACATATTATAAAAAGACTTATAATTTTATTTGCATCAAGAAATTTGATAAAGGTAAAAGTTATATACTCGAAGAAGGGAGATAATACTGATATATAAAGAGAAATGCGAGAGAATGTATTATAAGGGGAAGAAGAGATAGTGTGTTTACAATCGAAATAATTCCTTCCTTTATATAGATAGTAAATATTTGAAATTACTATGCGTGTATAGTGGCTCCATAAAAAAAAAAATTCACACGAACATTTCCATATTCGATGCAGTTATTGTTGACTTTGTTATTCTTCACGTTTATAACAGAACTAGTATATCTCCCATGCTATGCACGGGCATGTGTTTTATAGCTTTATGCATTTGTTTTATAATTTACAATGGAAAATGTTGTTTGGGCTATATAATTACACTGAAAATAAATGTTATTTATAAATTTATATTTATTGATAAATTTAAAAAGATAATAAAAAATATGTTGTTTATATTACAACAGCCCAAACGAAAGATGAATGTTATATATTAATCTATTTTCCAAAATCGAAATTTCGTTACATATGAAAGTTAAGTTGAGGAAAGCATTGTACACAATTATAAATAAAATATTAACGTCAATTATCTACAAGTTAACATATTTGTAACCTTTTCCTTCTTATTATATATATATATATATATATATTTTTTTTTTCGAGGTATTCTTTTCAATATTTTCTTAGTACTGTTTTTGTACTCTTTAAGTTTTATACTACACTTGCATAAAATATATAGAAACTTAGTTCTAACAAAAAAATTGCAAATGAAAATATAAAAGAAAAATAAATAAATATATATATATATATATATATTGATTTGAAAATAGACAAAAAAGTTAACCATATTTCTAAGAGATTATAAACACACAGAATAAGAATAAGAAAAACTAACCTGATCAGATTAGGTCTTAATCGAAATAGTAGATATGATTTTTTTCTTGTTTTCTCTACCAGTTTTTATACCCGTTGTTGCCTTCTTATTATCCCCACATTTTTTTTCTTCTTGTGGTGATTCTTAAAATTGTTAGAGTAAGTTATATATAGATTGAAAGAGAAAAAGTAAATGAAAACAAATTAATTTAAGCATGAAGAGTTTGAGTGTTTTTAGTTTCACTAACTTGATCTTTAATCTTCATCATCTAATTTGCAGTAGCTCCTACGTCTATTAATCAGTAGCATATTGTGTTCTTTTGTTCTTCATTTCAGTGAATAATCTTTCTTTAGAAGACTGTTGTGTAACCAAGAAACTATTTCAATCTTTATCTAAAATTGTAGATTTGGCAGTGTAGATATGTTCATTAGAAGTTATTGATCAATGTATCAGAGCAACAAATTTAGGAACTTACAATTTCAGAGAAAATCATTGGAGCTGTTGTTACAAATTTTAAATGAATTTAATTATATGGCGACATGAGTGAAGAGAAAGATCAACAGTTCCAAATGGAGATCATGAGGAGAAATATTAGGGATTGATATTTTGTGTAGAAAATAAATGAATATATACCGGTTGATGAATGAAACTGCTTTTTTTTTTCTGCGTTTGATTTTTTTTTGAATTTCTATTTTTTATTAACTTTTAAACATATATATGCCTTGTGTCAGAATTTAATTTATTCGCTATTTAATTTGTGATTTAGTATATAAAAGATGAAATAATTATCCAATGAAAACAAAAAGTGAAAAAGAGAATAAAAAAGGAAAAGTAAAAAAGGATATTCCTTTTATTATGACCAAAACTCAGCAGGAGATGGAAAACACTAAAACTCAACAGGAAAAGGAAAAAAAACGCTAGAATTCTCTCTATATAAAGAGATTAATTTGCTTTTACAAAAAACAAAGTTTCTGTACGCAACATAGACAGCTCTCGAGATTAAATTGGTGATATAAAAAAACTTGAAAGATGAAAATTCTCCGTAGGGATTTTGTTCGTGATGGAGCAGGAAGCGTTAAACTGATGGCAGAGGACTCGGATGATCTCTGGTTTACTTATAACCTAATTGCCCATGGCGATAGTGTAATGGCTATCACATCGAGAAAGGTTCTAAGAGAGAGAGGACATTCTAAACTTGTTGATAAACTTGTTGTCTCTAAAAAACGTGTAGACTCTGAACTTGACGACTCTAAACCTTTAGAATCTGAACGTTTAACACTGAAGCTAGAAGTGAAAGCTGAGGAGGTAACCTATGACAAAGACGGTGATGTTTTGCGCATACGTGGGACGAATATCCTTGAGAACGAGCACGTACCGGTTGGTGCATACCATACATTGGAGGTGGTGCCGAAACGACGTTTTCTATTGAGAAAAAAAATATGGGACTCATTGGCAATTGATACACTCAAGCAGGCAACACATCATGTATCCAGTGCTGCAATAGCTGTAGTTCTAATGCAAGAAGGACATGCACAAATCTTCCTTGTCGGAAAAAGTGTGGGTGCACCAATAGAAACATCAATTCCAAATCGTAAGCAAGCTGGTTACGAGCCTGCGTTGAAAAAATTCTTTGAGAAGGTTGTGCGTGCGTTTGTGAAACACGTAGACTTCAGTGTGGTTAGGTGTGTAGTGATCGCAAGTCCTGGCTTTACAAAGGATCAGTTTCATCGCCACTTGTTGTTGGAAGCAGAGAGAAGAGAGTTGAGAGGTATAACTGAGAACAAATCACGTATACTTGTGGTGCATGCAAACTCAGGATATAGACATAGCCTTGGAGAGGTTCTGAGTGACCCCAAAGTGATGAAGATGATCCAAGATACAAAAGCATCAAAAGAGGTGAACGCTCTCAGGGCTTTCTTCACCATGTTTGATAAGGATCCATATCGGGCATGCTACGGACCGAAGCATGTGGAGTTTGCTCATGACAAAAAGGCAATCCAAACACTTCTCATTACAGATGAGCTCTTCAACAATTCTGACGTGGAAAAAAGGAAGAAGTATGTGGATTTTGTGGAGTCTGTGAAAGAATTTGGAGGAGAGGCTTTTATATTTTCTTCGTTGCATGTTTCTGGTGAACAATTGGCTAAGCATACTGGAATTGCAGCTCTCCTCAGGTTCCCTTTACCAGATCTTGATGACCTTGACATCTAAACATACTCTCCCTTATAGAATCCTATATTTTGTTTCGGATTTGAGTTTAGTTTATGCTCTATTTTTTTTTCCCAGATTATAAAAGTTATAATATTGAAACCACATCTGTTATGATTTGAATACGATTTATTCAGTTTTGGACCAAAATTTCCAGATATTTTCTTAGAAAATTTTAAATACTATTAAAACACAAGATCTATTTTTTAGGTCTCCTTAATTTTCTTTAATATTGCAAGTTTGCCATTATCATTTACTTTTTTATTAATGAGCTATATATTAGGAAACTATATTTTACAATTGACTAATTAATTAAAAAAAAACAAAAAAATTAAGTATCGCCTAACATTATATTAATTAAATATTTAGTATTTATATATGTATATTAGGAAATATTTCACTAAAATTACTTCTGTTCCATGAAATCAGGAAACATAAATTAAACTATTTTCTAAAAATCGTCTAATAATATCAATTATCCTGTTTTTGTTTTTTTTTGTGAAGATAAATATAATACTTTAAGATTATTAAAAATCTATTAATTTCTTGATTAGTTGGGGATGCTTATATATTATTTAAATAGTACATTAAATAGCATCAATGACAATAAGATGAATGTAATATCACAATATACAAGTATAATAATATAATATGTTTCCAAAGGTTGCTAAGAATTTTTTTTACAGTTTATTTTGATAATGTATCATATTGAAGATTTATTTATGAACTTGATCTCATAAGTTTGTAATTTTTTAATTCTTAAAATTTATACTAGAATTGATTACAATTTTATAAAGATCATGAATCATCTTTACACGTTATTTTTGCTATACATACAACTATCTTCACTACCTATCTTACAATACTAAAAGGGCAACAAGAAGAGTGGGGAGGCTGTCCACATCAGCACAAAAAATTAGTCAATCAGAATTTTTAAAATTGCCACATCATCTTGCTTTTATGGGCTATGGGCCGATTTTTGAGCATCATCTGGGCCTATCCTTGATTTTGTCTTAACCCATCCTGATTTTTGTCTTGGCCCAAAAATGAAAACTCTTGTGCATCATCTTGACTCATCCCTGATTTTTTTTAGCCCATCCCGATTTTTGTCTTGGCCTAGATACGAAAACTCTAACCCTATTGCTTTATCAAGCGATCTGAGTTTTCAGTTTCTTCTTCTCCCCACCTCTCTTACGTCTTCAGCGCTTCTTCTTCTTCTGCGTTTCTTTTGGCAATAAACAACAACTAATGATTTCCTTTCGTCTCCCACCATTTTTCATTCTTTATATATTGTCATTTTTACATTGCTAAAAAACAAAACCCGAGAAAACACAATGATTAATCTCAAGCCATGGCGATGAAACCAAACGGCAAGTCTCATGTCTCCTCCGCTAATTCCTAGGAAGTTATGTTCTTCAAAGATATCTCACTAGGAACTCATGAAGCCGAGTTACGATTTCGTTTGATCCATTTCTGGGAAGCTCGAAATCTAACTACGAAGACCCTTATTGGTCTCGAAATGCTCCTCATCGACGAACAAGTTTGTTAATTCTCCAAAATATAGTTCACTCAGTTCTCCAATATGCTTATACCATTTTTTAATATATTTACAAACGGATATACTTTTAAATAGATCTAATAAAGTTTCTATAGACAGTTAACAACTATGAAAACATTTACAAATGTTATAACAGTTTCAAAGATTCTTACAAATTTTTATGTAAGACTATGAACATAAAAATATTATTTATTTTAACGTAAATGTGCACAAAAATATATTTTTGCAAAATTAAATTTTTTTATATTTTCATGTATTATATAATCATATCTATTTCATTACTACCAAATATATATAGTTAATAACATCAGGTAGAATAAGAGATTTAATACTTTAGACTTTTATATTATATATCTCTGAAATAAAATATTACTGAGAATTAAATAAAATTAATTATAGTTATTTTTGTTGTTTATTATCTAAAAATTAAGCTACTTAATATAAACTAAAGTCCATTAAATATTATTGTGATATTAAATTTCAAATATAAATATAATACTATCTAATATACATTTTAAAAAGATAATAAGATTCATGCATATACAAAAATGTACACAATAAATATAAAAATCATACATTTGTGGGTATTTTTAAAAATTAAAATTAAAATTTTGGAGATATTTAAAAGGCATACTAAAACTAATTACAATACTATACTATAGTTTGTTTGTACCAAAAATCATTATAATATTTAAAATGTGAAATTTATATTTTATAAACGATAGCAATGATGACAAAAAGATGATACCAATATATTTATAACACAACTTATACTTTTTATAAAACAAGTGAATAGATATATAAATAAAATTAGCATAAAATAATATTAAAATGACATAATACTTTAAATATATGTTTACATGAACTGTAAATTATTTATGTCTAATAATTAAATCATCATACAATTTATATTAAATCATCAATATATATATATATATATATATATATATCCGCGCGTAGCGCGGTTAAATGATCTAGTTTGGATAAAAAAGGAATGTCACTCGTTCTTGTTTGCCGAAATCTATAATTACAACTATCATGCAAATTATCACCCACTTTGATGTTAATCATTTCATAACAGGTTGGTGGATAACAATGAGGACTAAAATCAGTTATATTTCTATGGTTCTACGAATAATTTATTCAGTTTTATATAATACTAAAATATATGAAAAGTTAATTCAAATTTTTGGAAATATTATCAATTTTTTGAGGATTTTACCGGATTAACCGGTGTCGAGTCACGTGCTAATGATGGGTTTTCAGCTGTTACCAAGTTTTATCGAGTTTATTCATTAAAACTGAAATGGATTATATATGGATCACTGAATTTATCTTTTTGATCATGTATGTGGATTGGAAAAGAAAACACTGAATAAATCTAAAAATTATAATTATGATGATTATTTCTCATATAATTTTAAAATACTGAATAAAAAATTTAGAGTATATCAAAAAATATAATTTTCTTCAAAATCCAATAATTTCAGTACACATACGAAAAAATTTAAATAAATTATGTATACAAGTTTAAGAAGAAACTATAGACACAAGTTTCAACCAAAAAAATGATCTCACGCTTTAAAAGCGCGGGCAATTGTCACCCTTAAAACATCACAATTCTATGTCTGAATATTGAGTTAATAATAACTATTTATTTTAATTAATCATCAGTTATTATCTTACAAAACTTAACATATTATTAATAATTTTTAATTCATTTGTAATGAATTTTTGATCTTAGAAACCTCATGTTTTTCACTTTTCGAGAGCACGAGAGAGGTTGATTTCCTTCTGGTTATCGAACCTTTCTTTCAAAGCTTGCCACAGTTCAGCTGGGTCTTCTATGCTCACATAGTTATGAATAACATTCTCATCAAATGTTTCTTCAGGAAAATTATTGCTTCAGCCTTATGATCAAGTGGTGATTTGTTACCGGTTGTAATCGAAACGGTTACCTTTTTCATCACTAGTTAGGGTTTCACGTTTGTAATTCTTCCAACGTAGTTTTTGCCAGTTATTTTGAGAGCCGGAAATTGAAAACGCTCAATTCTTGACATTTGTATTTCAAATTGCAGAGTGATCATGCTAATAGCGTGTTACAAAAGAGTTACAATATTATTTAAATCAAGAAATTTAATAAAGGTAAAAGTTTTTAATTAAATATTTAGTATTGATATATGTGTATTAGGAAATATTTCACTAAAATTGTTTCTGTTCCATGATAACAGGAAACATAAGAAACTAATTAAATTATTTTCTATCGTCCAATACTATCTATGACCCTGTTTTGTGAAGATTAATATAATACTTTAATATTATTAAAAATCTTTTAATTTCTTGGTTAGTTGAGGAGGCTTATATAGTTTTTGAATAGTACATTGAATAGCATCAATGACAATATAATAACTGTAATATCAAAATAAACAATTTAATAATATTAAATATAATATGTGTCTAAAGGTCGTTAAGAAATTTTTTTACAGTTTATTTTGATAATCATATTAAAGATTTATTTATGAAATTTTTCTCATAAATTTGTAATTTTTTAATTCTTAAAATTTATTACTAGATTTGATTACAATTTTATAAAGATCTGAAATTATATTTACACGTTATTTTTGCTATACATACAACTATCTTCACTATCTATTTCGACCAGAAACGTCTATGTCACTCATTTTTGTTTGCCAAAATCAATAATTACATCTATCATGAAAATTACTAGCCACTCTGATTTTAATCATTTCATAACAGGTCGGTGGATAAAAATGAGGATTAAATCAGTTATATTTCTAGGGTTCTATGTAGGCATGAGAATAAAATCTGGAATCCGAAATCCGAATCAAACTCAAACCAAAAAACCCGATCCGTATCCAGTCCAAAATGTAAAAAAAATACCTGAAAGGGTCTTGGAAGGTGTTACAAAACATATCCAAACCCGAAGTTTTATTAACCTAACTCGAATGGGTAATCCGAAAAACAAAAAAAATCTGAAAAAATATCTGAAGAAACCGATCCGAATGCCCATTAATATACAATATTAGTATATGAAAAATAATTATATACTTTATTGAATTTCATATTTATTTTGATATGATATTTAACAATTACTATTTAAAATTTAAATAAGTACCTTAAATAACCAATTATATATAAATAAATATATGTTTCTTATGTTTTGCTTTTAAATTTTAGATTTCACTTCGGGTAAATCCAAACCATTCCTACATAACTCGAATCTGAACGATTTATGAGTTTTAGGATGTGATACATAACCAACCCGATACCGATGTGTTACATCCGAGTCCGACCCGTATTTGCAAATTTACTAAAATGGGACCTAGGAGATGTTTTAAAATAGAACCAAAATCCAAAAAACCGACCCAAACGCCCAGGCCTACTTCTACGAATAATTTATTCATTTTTGTATAATATTAAAATATATGAAAATTTTATTCAATTTTTGAAATATTATCATATTTTGGGGGATTTTACCGGATTAACCGGTGTTGAGTCACATGCTAATGACGGGTTATCAGCTTTTACCAAGTTTTATCGAGTTTTTAACTAACATGATTTTCATTAAAACTGAAATGAATTATATACGGGTCACCAAGTTTATCGGTTCGATCGCGGATGTGGATCGGGAAAGAAAACACTGAATAAAGCTAAAAGTTATAATTATGATGATTATTTCTCATAAAAAATTAGTGTATATCGCAAAATATAATATTATTTCAAAATCCAAAAATTTTAGCACACATATGAAAACAATATAAATAAATTATGTACACAAGTTTAACAAGAAACAATATACACAAGTTTCAACCAAAAAATAATCACGCTTTAAAAGTGCGGGTCATAGTCACCCTAAAAACATCACAATTCTACGTCTAAATATCATTGAGTTAATAATAACTATTTATTTTAATTCAACCATCTGTTATTATCTTACAAAACTTACATATTATCAATCATTTTTAATTCATTTGAAAGGAATTTTTGATCTTGGAAACCTCAGGTTTTTCCACTCTTCCAGATCATGAGAGAGGTTGATTTCCTTCTGGTTATCTAAACTTTATTTCAAAGTTTACCACAGTTCAGCTGGGTCTTCTATGCTCGCATAGTTATTGACAATATGCGGGTTAAGGTTTATATTCTTAAATATGCAATCTATCAAATTAACCCTACGAATTACTATTACCAAGAGATGTCAATTTGCAGTACTTAGGGATCAAATCCACAAAGAGCGAGTGCAGACAATAGATATATTATGATTCTAATGGTTAAGCTAGACAAACTATAAATAAATGTTTAATTTTAAGTTAATTAGGAATTGAAAAATATCTAAATTGTTAAGTGTATGTAAATATGGAAAAGCGATCGATCTAGGGTTTATGGTAAGTGAATTATAATGGATAGGATACATGAAATTATTAATATGCGAGAACAATAATATTAACTAGTTCGACCTCCTCTTGTCTCAACTCTCGTATGCGGATATAAAAGTGTACTATCGATCAACGGCTAAGGCCTAGTATCGATCGACACTGATCGGACAAGAAGTTTGTTCACTATGTTAATTAGACAAGCTATGATATGCATCTAACAACCTAGGTCAATGGAATTAATTAAGGCACATAACCTACTCTCGTATTTGTCCATGTCCTAAGTTCATGTTTCTAGTTAGCTACTCTAGAACGCAAAAATTAAACACAATTCTAAAGATTGATATTACTTCATCCTAGCAATCCTATTTTGGGATAATTCATCAATACCATTAATAACCCTTAATATAACAAGTGAATTACACAGACATGATCAAAGAAACATGATGAACTGAATAATATAATGCATAAAATAAATAATGGAGTTGCAATACAAATCTCTGAAGGAGTTCAGATCTTCAGCCCAAGCTACTAATGCAAGAAAACTAAAAGCTGTAAAGTAAATATTTCTCTCCCAAAACTTGGTCTCTTGTCGTCTCCCCTCTGCTTAAATAATGACAGAACCATATAAATTAGTTCAAAATTCTTCTAGGGGCATTCTTGTAATTTTTCTTAACTTGGGCTTAAAGTCGGCTAATACTCTGTGAGTGGGCCGTCTATCGACATCAAGGATTCTCCATCGATCGACGGTCATGCTTGGCTTCGACTCGTACTTATCTGAATGTGAACATCTACCCGATCTCTTGTGGATGCTCTATCAAGCTCCATAATCTCCATAATGCTCCGGAACGTACCTGAACCTGCAAAGACTCTAAAATACAGTCTAGACACACATAATGTACTCCAAATAGGGTCCAAATGATGGTCTAAAACTGGTAAATAACAAGGTATATCAGCTACCCCCAAACTTATCATTTTGCTTGTCCTCAAGCAAAACAAAGGTAGCATGTGAAAGAGGTTTGAAAAGCGGGGATTCGCATAATGTATAAGTACTAGTATCACCCCTACTATCCCTCAACAACATAAAATAATGCTAATCAAAGAGAAACTCTATATACCCTATCCTAGTATAGCAATCGAATCCATTTTGTCAGCAACTCAACAAATACTAATTTGATTCAGCCCTATACTGACTCACTTCTTTGCATAAAAATGATGTTCAGCCTTTACCTTGGGAGTATCGATCAAAGGAAACATGAACTCAACTCCTGCAAATCTGCATACATAGGTGTAAAGTCTTTGTGGCCCCTTTCTTCCCTCTTTTCTCTCTGAATATTTTTAAATCTCAAACTCAATGGACAATGATGTTGATACAGTCCATCTTGCCATCTTATTTTTGATTTTTTTAGAATAATGCTGTAGGTGAATAGTGGGGTCATCGGTAATGTACCTATCCCTCACTTCCAACAATGTGTGATCATTATTTTTCCTTTTTGAATTAGAATAATGGGGTCATTGGTAACTTACCTACCCCTCTGTATCTTCCATGAAATCATTTCAATCTTTTTTTTAGATGCTGAAGAGAGAGAGAAGGGAATGAGAAGCACATAGACTTGTACCTTACAAACTTGTAGAAAGAATCCGATCAGATGTATGCCAAGCCCCAAAACAAGCAAAATAGTTAGTATTAGGTTGGATATCAGCTTTGGTTCCTTCAAATTTTCTTAGTAAGAGCGATCTAATGGCATGATGATTCACTTTGGCGTCTCTAGTAATCTCTGCAATCAACAAGTCTAAGAGCGATGCTATAGTGTGGTTAGTCAATAAATAAGTTCTGATCATAATCCCATTTTTTACTCAATAATTCTTTTTCGAAAAACATAAGTAAATAAAACAAATAAAAACTCAAAATAAATAAAAGCATTAGCAATCTCCCCCACACTAACATAACACAGTCCCCAATGTTATCATGTCTGGTTCGGTTAAGGGAAAAACTTAAATCATACGTAAAAATTAGAGAGAAAGTTGAAGTTACCAAACTCCATAAGGAGTGTCAATCGATGGTGCGTGATGAGTGTTGACTGATGGTAGACCATCCAAGCCGTTGGCCGATGGTTAAGTGTTGATGTCGACAGATGGTGTGTTCGAACGTTCCTACTCCTTTGAACACCATTAATAACTAAATAATAAAAAAACAAATTAAAACTTACTACAAAGTGAGTTGACTCCCACTCAGCGCTTCGTTATAGTCTTAAACTCGACGTTTGGACTTATGGATTAAGAAGTTGGTTCATCAAACAAATGTGGAAAGCATGTATCCACATATTCCATGTCCGTCTAAAACCATGCACTGATGAAGCTTCTCACAGCTTCTTCTCCTCTGGTTCTTTGGTTATCCAACCTTATTTGCGCAGTATCCATTGCACTCATCCTTTCCATGAGTGGTTGAATGCATCCCGTCAGAATGTTACGCCTGGCATCCGTGGGCTCTAAAATGTCTTCTAGTTTCTGGTAGATATCATTCCTTATCAAGTATTGAGAAAGGTAAACGTCATAAAGCTTGTCTTCCAATAACTCC
Source organism: Moricandia moricandioides (assembly GCA_905132885.1). Classification (NCBI taxonomy): domain Eukaryota; kingdom Viridiplantae; phylum Streptophyta; class Magnoliopsida; order Brassicales; family Brassicaceae; genus Moricandia; species Moricandia moricandioides. Next base: position 35,450 of record CAJHQQ010000276.1, read on the forward strand.
TCTATTACTGGCCTCTGTCAAACTGATGTGGGATGAGTATCAATCGATGGCCAAGTGTTGCCTTCCGTCAATGCTGAACTAATTGCTCCAATCGAGTGTTGTTGTTGAATATTCTAATGAATATCTCTTCCATGCACGTGGTTAACCAGGAAATGATATCGTTGAACGTGTGTAGAGGTCATCAAGCCTCTTGTGATAGTCATCCGTAATCATCTCGTGGGCTCTGTGAATTCCATGTACCATATTCTCAACCTCTTGAGTGTTGTAAATTGATGAGTCTGGTCTGGCTCGGCGAATGTCTATCGCATACTCTGGCAAACATAGATGAGTATGTTCATGCATGTTGGCTCGCTCAATAATTTATTTGATGTCCTCCTTAGACACATTAACGATTCTGCCATCCATTGCTTGTACATTTCCGTGATCATCTCTTGAAACTCCATACTCCTCTCGCTTCTCCCAATGAAAACTTCTCTGGTTTTTTCTGTCAAAAGCTCTGTATCAATATTCGGTGAGACCGTCGATCGATGGTGGACATATCTTTTCGATTAATGGTGGATCTATGGTTTCGTTCAACCGGGTGAAGCCTCTAGATTTCCAAAACTAAAATTTATCGTACTCAGTTGCTTCTTCTGGGTAAAGCTCTGTGTAATATGGGTTGGTATGCTCTGATGCCAACTCATAGCATTGGTCGATGGTTGAGGTTTGGAATCAACTGATTGTTGTATGCTGAGACCGTCGATCGACTGCTGAGGATTTGTGTCGATCGATTCTATCCCACAGGCTCTTTCTTTAGCTCGGAATCATAGAAGCATGTGTCAATAAGACCTGCTTCTTCCATGGCAAAACCACGGTGCTCAGTAAGTTCTTCTGCCTTATTGTCCTTGTCATATTCTTGGTCAGACGGATCATATCCTAAAATAGGATAGTGAAGGTCGTTCGATACTGAAGAGTGGGTGTTGATCGATTATTGAATTGTGTCACCGTCGACCGATTTTCTGGGTTGGGTGTCGATTGATGCTCCATCATCTGACTCCTTCTTGTGCTCATAGTGGCAGAAACATGTAGCAATCAATCATGGGTCATCACCCAATTCTGTCAGAGTAGCCTTGTTCTTGACTTTAACATGTTCATAAAAATTATTTGAATCTATTAAGTATGAATACAACATGTTTGTCTTCATGTCACAGATAGCTCTCACTGTGGCCATGAATGCTCTTCCAATAAGTAAGGAAGAGTTCTAGTCAATCTTGATATCCATCACATGGAATTCCACTAGGATTAAGATGTTGCAAATCTGCATTGGGGCGTCTTTGGCTATCCCTCCTTGAATGAATCACTGGAAGGTTCCACTTTAAGGCTCAACTTCTCTGCCATAGCTCTAGACATGATGATGACTGCTGATCCGGTATCACACAAGGCGTTGGGATACTCTTGGCCTTTGACAAAATATGTAATCACGAACTTCCTAGGATCACTTTTCTTCTTGAGAGTGATCCTCTGCTTCAGCTTCTTTCTGAGGTTATTGAACATGTGCTTTATGTCCTCATTTTTCTCCTTGGATTCCCTAAAAATATCCACAATCTATGAGTATTGTACGCTTCATTAAATGGAGTGGCTAAAAGAATTTTGAAAACTCTTTTGGCAAAGCCATCCATCTATTTTTCAGTTACTTCTCTGCACAAATGTTTAGGAATCTTCTGCTTCTTTCTGGAGTGTCTTTCTATTTTCATTGGCTCAGGTGTATCAGCATTCTGTTCTAGAGTCTCTCTACTCGGATGTTTGAAAAACAAGCTTGCATTCAGACTGGGTAGATGAACTGGTTCTACTGTTGAAGACCATCGATCGATGCTGACGTATCAACATCGATTGATGTTCGAAGACTCACAAGACACTACATATTCTGAGGGTTCCGTCGATCGATTCTCATCAATGGCTGTCGTTCGACACCAGTGAGAAATATCGAAGGACATAACACTCTCTACTCCAAAATCTCCCTCTTGGAGCTGTTCTCTCTTCACCTGTTGCCAAAAATCATCACCTATCAATGAATTGACGTGGTGTTTCTGACCCTCTTCCTCCTTCTCCTTAATCAGGGTTACTTGTATTTGAATTGCCTCACTTATTTTGACCAATTGATTCTCCAACTTCTTGACATGAGTGATGAGAGTCTCAAACTTTGTGTTGAGGTTGATCTACAGAGCATCTATCTTGCCATTGCACCAATACTCTGTCAATCATAGCTTCTAACTTGCTCTCCCAAGTTTCTAGACGTGGTTCTGATAAGAAGATCCAAAAGGTCATGTTGTTGTAGTTGGACCTCTGCTGCTGTGAACTTCTTCTTCTTCTTCTTCTTCTTCTTCTTCTTCTTCTTCTTCTTCTTCTTCTTCTTCTTCTTCTTCTTCTTCTTCTTCTTCTTCTTCTTCTTCTTCTTCTTCTTCTTCTTCTTCTTCTTCTTCTTCTTCTTCTTCTTCTTCTTCTTCTTCTTCTTCTTCTTCTTCTTCTTCTTCTTCTTCTTCTTCTTCTTCTTCTTCTTCTTCTTCTTCTTCTTCTTCTTCTTCTTTCAACACTTTCCAGCTTTGCCTTTACTTCATCTATCAATTTCTTTCTCTCATAATCAATATTCTTGGTGTTATTGCTAGAAGCCAAGTTCTGTATATGACTTGTTGCTTCTGCTAAGTAGTTGCACCTCGTTGAAACCGTGGTGTCGAAAATCTCCCTGGTAGGACTTGAACCTGAACCAAGAACTTCTGAATGATTCTTCAGATTCTTGTGTGAAGGTGGCGATTATGCTTCTCATGTCCTTCGCTCGCGCATCATCAAAGAAATGGCGCATGAACGCATTTTTGATGTCTTTCCTGGTAGTTTCTTAATCCAATGAAAAGCTTCTCCATAAAGGGAGTACTTGAAAAGCTTACAAAACAGATAGTACTCAAGGACTCCATTGGCTTTAATAGCATATACAAGATCCTCAAACCGCTCCAAATGATCCATCGGATACTCATTTCGCGATCCATGGTAGGGTGTTTGCACAACAAGTGCGAAGAATGATGGTTTCATCTCAAAATCTTTCCTCTGTAAAGCTGGAGGACGAAAAGCGGATTTGTTAGCATATAAATTGTGTGGACGATTGTAGTCTGCCAATGTACGTTGAGCAGCTTGGGCATTAGCTTCTGGTTGAGCTACTGCAGCGTCTGTTTCTACTTCTGTTTTAGGGATTACATCCCCCTGATCATCAATTCTATGGCATGTTGCATTACGCAGATGACCTTCAAGGTCATACATGTCTCCTCTATCATCTCGGACCAAGACTAAATTCGCAACCACATGATCCCATGAAGTGCTGTCAATCGATTCCGTGTCGGTGTTGTCGATAGATGTTGGTGAAGAAGAGTTGATCGACGGTCGAATGTTGTTGTCGATCGATGCTTGTAGTATCTTTTTACAGATCGAGCATTCGATTACAATGGGTCTAAGAAGAGAAATTCATGGTTCTTTTTGCTTCTGGTATTGCTGGGCATGCACCTGAAAGACAAAAAAAAGAAATTATGAGTAAATTGCAATAAAGAAAAAGGCCTAGACTAAACCTAAAAAAAATAAATCTAATAGCGATCTTTGCTCCCCGGCAATGGCGCCAAATTTTACAGCGTGCGGGCTAATGTTTATGTTCTTAAATATGCAATCTATCAAATTAACCCTACGAACTACTCTTGCCAAGATAAGCAAATTGCCGTACTTAGGGATCGAATCCACAGAGAGCGAGGGAACACAATAGATTTATTATGGATCTAATGGTTAAGCTAAGCAAACTATAAATAGAGGTTTAATTGTAAGTTTATCAGGAATTGGAAAATATCTAAATTACTAAGTGTATACAAATATGAAAAAGCGATAGATCTAGGGTTTTTGGTTAGTGAATTATACTGGATATGATGCAGATAATTATTAATATGCGAGAACAATGATATTAACTATTCCGACCTCCTCTCGTCCCAACTCTCATATGCGGACAAAGAAGTGTACCGATCGACCGCTAAGGCTTAGTGTTGATCGACGCTGATCAGACAGGATGTTCATCCGCTATGTTAATTAGACCTGCTTTCGCATGCATCTAACAACCTAGCTCAATGGAATCAATTCTGGCACATAACCTACTCTTATAGTTGTCTATGTCCTAAGTTTAGGTTTCTAGTTAGATACTCTAGAACGCAAGCATTAAACACAATTTCAAAGATTGATATTACTTCATCCTAGCAATCCTATTTTGGGGCTAATTCATCAATACCATTAATAACCATAAATCTAACAAGTGAATTACTATGACATGATCAAAGAAAACATGATGGATATGAAGGAGTTCAGATCTTCTCCCCTAAACTACTAATGCAACAAAACTAAAAGCTGTAAAATAAATGTGTATCTCCCAAAATTTGGTCTTTTGTCGTCTCCCTGCCTAAATAATGACAAAACCATATTAACTAGGTCAAAACACATCGAGGGGCATTCTTGTAATTTGTCTTGACTTGGGCTTGAATTCGGCTAATACTCTGCAAGTGGACCGTCGATCGTCATCAAGGATACTCCGTCGATCGACGGTCATGCTTGATTTCAACTCGTACTTATCTGAATGTGAACAACTACTGGATAGCTCTTCTGAATACTCTGTCAAGCTCCATAATCTCCATAATACTCCAGAACGTACATGGACCTGCAAAGACTCTAAAACACAGTCTAGATATACATAATAGACTCCAAATAGGTTCCAAATGATGGTCTAAAACTGTTAAATAACAAGGTATATCGGCTATGCATAACATTCTCATCGAGATGTTTCTTCAAGAAAATTATCGCTTCAGCCTTATGATCAATGGCGATTTGTTACCGATTCAAATCGTCCCGGTTTATTTGTATTCAGAAATTTAATAAAGATAAAGGTTTTATACTCGCAGAAGGGAGATAATACCGATATACGAAGAGAAATGCGAGAGAATGTATTATAAGGGGAAGAAGAGATGGTGTGTTTACAATCGAAAAAATTCCTTTCTTTATATAGAGAGTAAAAATTTGAAGTTACTATGAATGTGTAGTGAAAATAGGTTCCATAAAAAAATTTCACGCGAACATTTCCATATTCGGTGGATTTAATGTTGAGTTTATTATTCTTTACGTTTATAACAAACTAGTATATTTCTCGTGCATATGTGTTTTATAATTTTATTCACTTTCTGTATAATTTAAAATGGAAAATGTTTTTTTGGGCTATATAATGTTGGTAAACTTAAAAAAAATAATAAAAAAATTTTGTTTATCCAAAATCAAAAAAATCATTACATATGAAAGTTAAATTGAGGAAAAGCATATCTTTTGCATAATTATAACTAGACTTTTACGTCAATTATCTACAAAATTGAGGTTTATATTTTTGTAACCATTTTCTTCTTGTTATATATATATATATATATATATGAACAAAAAGTAAAACTAGTTTAATGTTATATATATGTATAATTATGTTTTTATTATAAAAATTTAGAAAACACATATACATTTTTTATGAAGTTTTCAATTCCAATGACAAATGTTGTTAATGGGCTTAGCCTAGATTTATTTTATTTTTTTGTTAAGAATTAATGTTTAGATGTTTAGATGCAGAAATAATATTAGTGGCATTCTTTGTAAATATTAGATAAAATCAAGGGTATTTCCTATTTGTACTTCACTTTTAATAGATTAGATATTAGGGATTGATATTTTGTGTAGAAAATAAATGAATATAAACCGGTTGATGAATGAAACTATTTTTTTTTCTGCGTTTGATTTTTTTTTGCATTTCTATTTTTTTTAAATTTGTAAACATATATATGCCTTGTGTCCGAATTTTATTGGCTATTTAATTTGTGATTTAGTATATAAAAGATGAAATAATTATCCAATGAAAAAAAAAAGTGAAAAAGGGAATAAAAAAGGAAAAGTAAAAAAAGATATTCCTTTTATTATGTCCAAAACTGAGTAGGAGAAGGAAAACAATAAAACTAAGCAGGAAAAGGAAAAAAACCCCTAGAGTTCTCTATATATAAAGAGCTTAATTTGCTTTTACAAAAACAAAAGTTTCTGTAAGAAACATACACAGCTCTCAAGATTAAATTGGTAATAAAAAAAAAACCTGAAAGATGAAAATTCTCCGTAGGGATTTTGTTCGTGATGGAGCAGGAAGCGTTAAACTGATGGCAGAGGATTCAGATGATCTCTGGTTTACTTATAACCTAATTGCCCATGGCGATAGTGTAATGGCTATCACATCGAGAAAGGTTCTAAGAGAGAGAGGACATTCTAAACTTGTTGATAAACTTGTTGTCTCTAAAAAACGTGTAGACTCTGAACTTGACGACTCTAAACCTTTAGAATCTGAACGTTTAACACTGAAGCTAGAAGTGAAAGCTGAGGAGGTAACCTATGACAAAGACGGTGATGTTTTGCGCATACGTGGGACGAATATCCTTGAGAACGAGCACGTACCGGTTGGTGCATACCATACATTGGAGGTGGTGCCGAAACGACGTTTTCTATTGAGAAAAAAAATATGGGACTCATTGGCAATTGATACACTCAAGCAGGCAACACATCATGTATCCAGTGCTGCAATAGCTGTAGTTCTAATGCAAGAAGGACATGCACAAATCTTCCTTGTCGGAAAAAGTGTGGGTGCACCAATAGAAACATCAATTCCAAATCGTAAGCAAGCTGGTTACGAGCCTGCGTTGAAAAAATTCTTTGAGAAGGTTGTGCGTGCGTTTGTGAAACACGTAGACTTCAGTGTGGTTAGGTGTGTAGTGATCGCAAGTCCTGGCTTTACAAAGGATCAGTTTCATCGCCACTTGTTGTTGGAAGCAGAGAGAAGAGAGTTGAGAGGTATAACTGAGAACAAATCACGTATACTTGTGGTGCATGCAAACTCAGGATATAGACATAGCCTTGGAGAGGTTCTGAGTGACCCCAAAGTGATGAAGATGATCCAAGATACAAAAGCATCAAAAGAGGTGAACGCTCTCAGGGCTTTCTTCACCATGTTTGATAAGGATCCATATCGGGCATGCTACGGACCGAAGCATGTGGAGTTTGCTCATGACAAAAAGGCAATCCAAACACTTCTCATTACAGATGAGCTGTTCAACAATTCTGACGTGGAAAAAAGGAAGAAGTATGTGGATTTTGTGGAGTCGGTGAAAGAATTTGGAGGAGAGGCTTTTATATTTTCTTCGTTGCATGTTTCTGGTGAACAATTGGCTAAGCATACTGGAATTGCAGCTCTCCTCAGGTTCCCTTTACCAGATCTTGATGACCTTGACATCTAAACATACTCTCCGTCATAGAATCCTATAGTTGATGTTTTTGTTTCGGATTTGAGTTTAGTTTATGCTCTATTTTGTTTTCCCAGATTATAAAAGTTATAATATTGAAACCACATCTGTTATGGATCGATTTGTATACGATTTATTCAGTTTTTGACCAAAAATTCCAGATATTTTCTTAGAAAATTTTAAATACTATTAAAACACAAGATCTTTTTTTTAGGTCTCCTTAATTTTCTTTAATATTACAAGTGTGCCATTATCATTTACTTGTATTTATTAATGAGCTATATATATTAGGAAATAGATTAGATTGGCGAGTACATTAACATTAAAAAACATTATTTGAAAAGTACATTAAATAGCATCGAGGACAATAAGATGAATGTAATATCACAATATACAAATATAATAATATAATATATTTCTAAAGGTTGTTAAGAATTTTTTTACAGTTATATTTTGATAATGTATCATATTAAAGATTTATTTATGAACTTTTTCTCATAAGTTTGTACTTTTTAAATTCTTAAAATTTATACTAGAATTGATTACAATTTTATAAAAATCATCATCTTTACACATTATTTTTGCTATACATACAACTATCTTCACTACCTATTTGGATCACAAAAAGGCAATGTCACTCATTCTTATTTACCGAAATCTATAATCACATCTATCATGAAAATTACTAACCACTCTGATGTTAATCATTTCATAACAGGTAGGTGGATAACAATGAGGACTATAATCAGTTATATTTCTATGGTTCTACGAATAATTTATTCAGTTTTATATAATATTGAATATTTCAAACTAATGGTATTTTTCATTAAAACTGAAATGGATTATATACGGGTCACTGGATTTATTGGTTCGATCACAGATGAAGGTCGGGAAGGAAAACATCGAATAAAGCTAAAAATTATAATTATGATGATCGTTTCTCATAAATTTTTAAAATATTGAGTAAAAAATTTAGTGTGTATCACAAATTTTTTTTTCAAAATCCAAAAAAATTAACACACATACGAAAACAATTTAAATAAATCATGTACACAAATTTAAGAAGAAAAGATTTACACAAGTTTCAACCAAAAAATAATCATGCGCCTTACATGCGCGAATCAAAATCTAGTCACCCTTAAAGCATCACAATTCTACGTCAAAATGTTATTGAGTTAATAATAATTACTTGATTTAATTAAATTTCATCATCTATTATTATGTAACATAACTTAACATATTATTAATCATTTATTCTTCTTCTCGATAAACATAAATAGCGATCCAGAAAACATCGCGTACTGATTATTAATCTTGTTCTGTATATATATAGTTTTCAGAGTTCAAAACATGTTTATACACAATTTAATTGATTCTGTCTAAAGGCAAAATTGTAGCGATCGAAAACACATCAAGTACTGATTATTAATCCACTTTTGTATATAGTTTTCAGAGTTTAAAAGATGTTTATACACAGTTTAATTGCTTCTGTTTAAAGGCAAATTTTTAGCAGCCTATGATTATAGGGAAAGATTTATACGAGAATTAAAAACTCGTGTCTCGTTTGTCAAATCAGATATATAGATTATGTAAGATATTGCTTTGTTACAGACGATAATTTTGGTTTTCTGTTACTTCTAGGATTATAAATTTCGTGATAGAAAATGTTATAAACTGGTTTCCCTATACCTTCAGTTTCAGTATACCACCAAATCTGAATTGTGCACTAAGTCCGAAACAATAAATCGAGAGATATATGTAAATTAGGTTAAGACATGCGCAAACTGTGCGCAGGGTGAATGATTTTTTAACGATAATAACATTATATATTAGTAAATAGGTTACAAAAATATACAATTATAAGTATATAATAAATAACGTGAATATAAAAAGATGACTTGTATAATTTTTAGTTTACTTTAGCTCGTAAAGAATTCATTAGTAGTTTTTACATCAACTAACATTTATATGACTTATTTTTTTATCTTAAAAGATTTTCAGTAAAAATGAAAAAGATGTACAATTTATTTCATGGAATTTCATATTAATATTTTCATATTAATTTATTTGGGAGGTCATAATTTTTTCAAAACATCATATTAATCCGCAGACGGGACCTGACGATGTTAATTCAGTCATTTAACTTTGTTTTATATTATGTATAAAAATAGTTTAAATATAAATTGGATCAATTGCACTAATTGTAATTAATCTAGCTATTAAAAGATAATTATAAAAATATGCTAAGGAAGCATGAGAGAGTGACACATCATTATAATGACAATAATGTAAATAAACTACAAAATTAAGCTTACTCTTCCAAATTGTTTCTCTATTAATAATAAGAGTGATTTACATCCAAAGTCACTTTTTGAGTTTTTATTACAATTTAAGACACTTATTGCTACTGAGTTACTTTTCTTTAACCAAATCAAAACTAGATACTGTTTGTTTAGTTTCTTTTTCTTTCGGTTAGTTAATTTTTAAAAAAAAAATATTAACAAGATCTCTGTTTTTCTTCTTCATCAGTGGAGAAAGTTTTTTTTTTAGAAATTTGCAATTTTGCAAATATTGCTCACCAATCTAAGTCATTCTATTTCCTCTACCATGACGTCTCTTGTTCTCCTTCGCCATTATGCAACCATGAAGCTCAATCCGCGACCGTGAAGCTTTTTCCTCGACAAAAATTAACTGTGGTGGCTGTCGAGACTCGCCGTTTCTTCAAACTCCACGTTACAGAGGGAAGCTCGAGCAATAATGGTGATTTTTTTTCGTTTTGCATATTTGGTCCTCTGATTCTTTAGTTGTTCTCAGTTTGATCCCACACTTTAAAAAATTTGCATATAAATCCTCGTAAATTAACCTCAAACTTCTAAACATGCATTCCATCCGTTTCTTATATTACAAAATTGGTCCCTCACGTTTAGGTTTGATCTCACTTTGGTTCAAAACTCATGAAATTTCTGAAAACTAACCAACTATAAACTCCAAATTTGTTAATGCAATTGAACACACATATACACGTATACTTGTGGTGCACGCAAACTCAGGATATAGACATAGCCTTGGAGAGGTTCTGAGTGACCCCAAAGTGATGAAGATGATCCAAGATACAAAAGCATCAAAAGAGGTGAACGCTCTCAGGGCTTTCTTCACCATGTTTGATAAGGATCCATATCGGGCATGCTACGGACCGAAGCATGTGGAGTTTGCTCATGAAAAAAAGGCAATCCAAACACTTCTCATTACAGATGAGCTGTTCAACAATTCTGACGTGGAAAAAAGGAAGAAGTATGTGGATTTTGTGGAGTCGGTGAAAGAATTTGGAGGAGAGGCTTTTATATTTTCTTCGTTGCATGTTTCTGGTGAACAATTGGCTAAGCATACTGGAATTGCAGCTCTCCTCAGGTTCCCTTTACCTGATCTTGATGACCTTGACATCTAAACATACTCTCCCTTATAGAATCCTATATTTGATGTTTTTGTTTCGGATTTGAGTTTAGTTTATGCTCTATTTTGTTTTTCCAGATTATAAAAGTTATAATATTGAAACCACATCTGTTATGGATCGATTTGTATACGATTTATTCAGTTTTTGACCAAAAATTCCAGATATTTTCTTAGAAAATTTTAAATACTATTAAAACACAAGATCTTTTTTTTTTCTAGGTCTCCTTAATTTTCGTACTTGTATTTATTACAATTGACTAATTAATTAAAAAACAAAAAAATTAAGTATAGCCTAACATTATATTAATTAAATATTTAGTATTGATATATGTATATTAGGAAATATTTCACTAAAATTACTTCTGTTCCATGAAATCAGGAAACTTAAATTAAACTATTTTCTAAAATTAGTCTAATACTATCTATTATCCTGTTTTTGTTTTGTTTTGTGAAGATAAATATAATTTATTCTATTAAAACAGAAACATGAACTATTGATATATGTTTAGTCCAACAATTATTTTATAACATTACCTATTTAAAAAATAAATTACATATTTTCTAATTGCATTTAAATATATATTTTGTAATCACTACTTTAATTCCATAATTTTAGGGATCCACTAACTTATACAATTGGTTCTTGACATATTTTATATAATTATCAAAAATTAAAATAAATTAAATTAATATTAAACATAAATATCATGTCAAATTAGAAATATGAAAATTAAATTTCTCAAAATAATTTAAAACAAAAAAATAAACCCGCCCTTTGAAAGGGCGGGTGAGAATCTAGTACTTTAATATTAGAATAGCATCAATGACAATATGATGAATGTAATATCACAATATACAATATAATAATATAATATGTTTCTAAAGGTTGTTAAGAATTTTTTTACAGTTTATTTTGATAATGTATCATATTAAAGTTTTATTTATGAACTTTTTTTCTCATAATTTTGTAATTTTTTAATTTTTAAAATTTATTACTAGATTTGATTACAATTTTATAAAGACCATGAATCATCTTTACACGCTATTTTTGCTATACATACAACTATCTTCACTACCTATTTGGATAAGAAAAGTTCACTCATTCTTGTTTGCCGAAATCTATAATTACATCTATCATGAAAATTACTAGCCACTCTGATGTTAATCATTTCATAACAGCTCGGTGGATAACAATGATGATGAAAATCAGTTCTATTTCTAAGGTTCTACGAATAATTTATCAATTTTATATAATATTAAAATATATGAAAAGTTTATTCAATTTAATAGAAATATTATCATATCCAAATTATAAAAGTTATATATTGAAACCATATACATCGATTTGAATACGATCTATTCGGTTTTTAACAAAAAAAATCCAATTATTTTCTTAGAAAAATTTAAGAATATATATCATTGATCTTATTATTGAACTACATTTTAGAAATCTATACATTTAAAACATAAGACCTTTTCTTGAGGTCCCCTTGATTTTCTTCAATATTACAAGTGTGCCATTAGGGGGTTTTGCAAAATTGACTCAAAATCTGAAATTAAATAAAAAAACTAACCCATCATTTTTTGGAACTTTCATTTATCTTATTAAATCTAGATTTTTGAGTTATTCATGAAAATGCCCTTACTTTTTAAAAAAAGAAAAGTCTTTTACTCTATCATTCTCATCGTCACCAAATATTTACAATATTGTCATTGCCATTAATCTCCCAACTACCATGAACAACCAATTTGAAGGTTGTAATGGCAAAAAAAACGATTTTTTTCTCTTGCTATCTCATTTGTTGTGCACTCAAACCACATCTCTTTCACTTTCGTTAAAAATTTATCCAAAAACCCAAGATTTTTTGACCAAAAAATTAAGTTTTGCATACGATTTATTCAGTTTTGAACAAAAATTCCAGATATTTTCTTAGAAAGTTTTAAATACTATTAAAATATAAGATCTTTTTTGAGGTCTCCTTAATTTTCTTTAATATTACAAATGTGCCATTATCATTTAATTGTATTTATTAATGAGCTATATCTTAGGAAATTATATTTTACAATTGACTAATTAATTAAAAAACAAAAAATTAAGTATCACCTAACATTATATTAATTAAATATTTAGTATTGATATATGTATATTAGGAAATATTTCACTAAAATTACTTCTGTTCCATGAAATCAGGAAACATAAATTAAACTATTTTCTAAAAATCGTCTAATACTATCTATTATCCTGTTTTTGTTTTGTTTTGTAAAGATAAATATTATTAAAAATCTATTAATTTCTTGATTAGTTGGGGAGGCTTATATATTATTTGAATAGTACATCGAATAGCATCAATGACAATAAGATGAATGTAATATCACAATATACAATATAATAATATAATATGTTTCTGAAGGTTGTTAATCCAGTTTTGTATAAAGTTTTCAGAGTTTAAAAGATGCTTATACACAGTTTAATTGCTTCTGTTTAAAGGCAAAGTTTTAGCAGCCTATGATTATAGGGAAAGATTTATACGAGAATTAGCAGCTCGTGTCTAGTTTGTCAAATCAGATATATAGATTATGTAAGATATTGCTTTGGTACAGACAATAATTTTAATTTTCTCTTACTTCTAGGATTATAAATTTCGTGATAGAAAATGCGATAAACCGGTTTCCCTATACCTTCGGTTTCAGTATACCACCAAATCTGAATTGCACACTAAGTCTGAAACAATAAATCGAGAGATATATGTAAATTAGTTAACAAATTCTAAACTTAACAAAACAACTAGATTCTTACCCGTGTTGAACGCGGGTTTATTTTGATTATATAAAATATTAGAATTTATAATTTCTTTTGTAAATCGAAAAAAATTAAACTTTTATTAATTTTAAATTTTTAAAAAAATTATGATAAATAATATATTAAACATATTATTTTATTTTTATTATACATTAAACTTTTGATTTTTCCTTTTTTATATTTATTAACATAAATTGAAAAATATTTTAAAATGTTAAGTATTTTAACACTACGAGAAAACAAAAAGTTAACGACGACCGTTATCGTGATTGTTTCGACGAAACAACCACTAAACACATTGTGTTCGTCGTAACACAACCTCGCCAAATCATCATAAAGTTAGGAAAATATTTCGTCGTAAATAAAAAGATCAATATTTCGTCGTAAAATCCAGGCTAAGTAACGACGTCAGCTTCCTCGTAAAGTATATGCAGATAATCGTCATAAAGTACACATAATGTTTACGACGAAGTTACGTGTCTGTCCTTGTTAATTGAAAGTAAAATTTTATGACAAATTTTACGTGATCTTCCTCATAAACTACTCGCGAAATTTGTGTCCTTTTTAACATGTCTTTCCTCGTTAAATAGTCATAGTGTTAGCTACGAATTTACTTTGGTTTGTGTTTTTTATATAATAAAAAATTAAAATTTTAAGAAACAAATTTATAAAAAAATTTAAATAATAGGAAAATCTAAAATATTTTAAATATTTAATAGAAAAGTTTTGAATTTATAATACAATAAAAAGATTAAAAAACTAGGGTTATGGAACTCCGGAAAGTACTCCGCACTACTCCTTCTCTCTATCTCCTCCTCCTTCGTGGAGCATGGCAATGGCTGTGGAATCCCAAGTCCCGCCCGTCTGATCTGCAACATCCTCTCCAATTACGGATTTCCAGCCGCCATGACGTCCAAAAAACTTTTGAGGGAACCCAAGTAAGCTTGCGTCGCAGTCAAATAAGAACGCAACTAAGCAGTCTCATCATCCTGTCTCTGGGAATAAGACGATATCGCCTTTGGGACATCGTTAACAGAACTTATTCTCAATGTCCGTCCCTTTTTCTTAAGGACCACCTTGAAAAATATAATTAGTTTTAGTGATAAAATATGTTAGATTAAATGAATAATAATTAAAAAAGTAATTTGTTTCTCCCGTAAATCTTATCCACTTTAGGTGTGGATAATGTGATGGGTAACCCATCATGGGACTGTTGGATCAGCTGGATCTGTGCTCTTCAATCCAAGCAACCACGTCGTTGTAGATCCTCTCTGACCTAGGATCTAAAATTTTCTCAGTCTTGTTCTTGTGGGTCCTCTCGAAAAGCTCCTTAAGTCGTACCCCCTGGAACGGCTGTCTCTCTCCCTGGATCACCTGAAGGGGGCGTGGATGGATGATAGATAATGGGGGTGGACTTCACCTTAGAGCTATGGTATGCTCTCAGGTTGTGTAGCTACGCTATGGAACAGGTTCACCCTGCTTAATACAAAGATGGATCACAAGAGATTCCTCTCTTTTAGTGAAAAGTTGCTCACACATGAACAAGATACAAAAGTCTCCTAAGAGACAATTTTCTTGAGCCAAAGCTTATTTTTTTTTAAAATTAATGGTTAATGATACATGGAGGCTCGTGATTGACATAAATAAGAAAGCAAAAACGAAATCCTAAACTAAAAATCCCTAAACATAAACCATACCGGTTTGTGAAAACCAAATCTTAATTTTAATTTGTTTAAGATAACCAAACTAAATTCTAATTGGTTTACACTTAATAAAACCATAAATAAACTTAAAATAAACCATCTTGGACATGCCTAATCTTTTTAGGCCAATCATAATCCAAGCTGGCTTGTCTTTCCACTTTTGGGATGATAAAGGACTTTTCGAACAACTCTTGCTTGGGCTCGATTCGTCTTGTTCCTGGTCTGAACAAGTACCTTCTTAAGCTTATCTGGTTCTTCATCTTCCATTCCCAACTTATTTCTCGCCCAAGTCGGTTTGACAAGTCCATTTCTCGATCGTAATTGGTCTTCCATTCCATTTTCTTTCCATCCAGGTTTTTCAAGCCAATTTCCTGGTCAAGTAGGTGGCACTCTAGTCTTCCATGCTGGTACAAGATCATTCATTTCCTTATAAAGGACTCATCAAGGCCCATAGCCTTCTCTCGATTCAATACTTCATGAATAAGGCCAATAAGCTCTCCAATAATCTCATCAGGTCGTGTTGTGACCCATTTCCTTTCTGGTACATGGATTAGCTTCCAAAATTTGAGTTTAAAGCTGATCCAGGTCGCACCATTGCCTCCTCTTTTAAAAGGATTTGTCCTCAAATCATGTTCTTCAAGGATGAATGAATTGTCTAATCTCAGCCTCTTTATTTCTCTTTTGACCATGATGTTGTTTAAGCTATTGTGCACGTCTATCTCCCCTCCAGGATCAAACACAAAGCTTTTTAAAGCCTTCACATGTCCTAGATGCTTCACTGGATAATGCTCATTACAAGCAACACTTACAGTGAGAAATTTTTGCTCCTTGTTTAGCTCATATATCATTGCTTCATAGAGCTTCTCTGCACTGATGCCTAGCACATAACTTGATCTTATAATTCTTGGAACGTGATCTCAGATTAGACTCACCAGAAACTACCATTGCTTCTTCATGTTGATGCAAGAACCTTTCCAAATCAAGCTTGAATGGAACTGCTTTCTGAACCAGATTGTAGCTGGTTCTTCTAAACACACACATTCTTCCTCCTGGTTCAAAAACAAGATGTTGCAGACCCTTGACGAACATTAGATGATCCATAAGATTTATCTGAACCCACACAATAGGTTTGGTTAGTTGATCACAAGAGACAGTTTCAGCATCACCATGTTCAACTAAATCTGCAAGCACCAAATCAGAAGCTCCAATTGATCCACCAAGTGGTCCTTCTTCTGCCTTTTGCACAGGCACATGATCATCCAAACTTGTTGTTTCTCTTCTTGTTTCAGATGTTCACCGAAGTGTTCTTCTTGTAAAGGAAAATCTGATTCTGGTTCAGTCTCTTTGTGCTCTTTTTGGCTGCAAATGATGATCTTCTTTGAGAGTTTAAGCCATCCTTTCAAGCCTTTGTTCAATGACATATCTAGGACCAGTTGCGTCTTCTCAGCCTTTTTTGCTCGTGGCTAAACATCAGGTTGTTTAGCTTCTTCCTGTGGCCTTAGATCAGGAGGTTTCCAACTCTCAAGATCTGGTTTTGTTGGTTGGATAACAATCAAACCTTGGAAAGCTTGAAGCAAGTTTCATCTTCCATTTCCAACTCATTTCTCACCCATGTCGGTTTGACCAGTCCATTTTTCGATCATACTTGGTTTTCCATTCCATTTCATGTCCACCCAGGTTTGTCCAGCCTATTTCATGGTCAAGTAGGTTTCCCTCTAGTCGTCCATGTTGTTCCATGGTCATTTATTTCCTTATAAAGGACTCATCAAGGCCCACAGCCTTCTCTCAATCCAATACTTCATGAATAGGGCCAATAAGCTCTCCAATAAGCCCTCAGGTCGTGTTTTGACCCATTGCCTTTCTGTTACATGGATTAACTCCCAAAATTTGAGTTTAATGCTGATCCAGGTCGCACAATTAAGAGATGACATTACTCATGTCTCTTTAGCCTAAAAATACATATATGAAAGTTAGAATATATTAATAAATAAATAAAAAATAGTTAATCTAAATATTTACCATATCAAGATGGATACCAGCGTGGGTTTTTGGCCGGATGAGTGAAGCATCGGTAAGTTACCATGCTCACCTCTCGTAAGACGGGAAGTTGATCAAATGTTGACGACTCTGATCGACGATGGTGTGGTCCAATAACAGATGAGGCCATCCCATACATCCTTTGAGAGCATAGTGGGTTTTCCGTGCTCATAACCCTTCACCACCCAATCATCCTTCCAGTTCGAGATCGTGTCGGTCAATCGGTTCTTCACCTTTGCGACAAACGCTTTCTTCACCTTCTTATTGATCGCTATGGACCAATTCCATTTTTGTTGTAATAGAAAAATAATAGATTAATAACTTACAAATAAAAAAGTATAAAAAACTAAATTATAATTAATAGTAACTTGCATCGAAACATTTGAACCATGTGTTTTTGACGTGCTCTGGGGTCTTACTCTAGTTTGGATATGGCTCGGAAGAGTAGCCTTTGATTGTGTCGGATACACTCCGAGAGACACAAACGCCAGCCCCAAACATGAAGAAAAAAAATTAAAAACATAAGTTAATTAATGTTGTTATAAATTAATTTTTTTTCTATTTAAATTACATACTAGAAAGTGTTTTCCGGTCGATCGGGATCTGAGACTGGTAAACCTTCTCTACCTAGCTGAGTGAGAAGATCTTCAACGGTGTATGTAGCATAAGGAGCATTTGGCATCACCAG
The DNA here is from genome assembly GCA_905132885.1 of Moricandia moricandioides. NCBI lineage: Eukaryota > Viridiplantae > Streptophyta > Magnoliopsida > Brassicales > Brassicaceae > Moricandia > Moricandia moricandioides. The sequence continues at coordinate 53,486 of CAJHQQ010000276.1, forward strand.
CAAATCGATATTAATCCCTGCTATAAAGGCAGGAGGCACCTCTCCTGGAACATTATCTGGAGGCGCCGGTGCAGGTGCAGAAAAAGGTGGCAGCAGTGGGGCAGAACCAAAAGGAGGCACCAGCGCTGCAACAAAAGGAGGCGTCTGGAAGACTCTCTCAGAAGACATAGTCGGGGACTGTCTCCGAAACCTAAGAACCGGGGGCTAAAGAAGATGATGCGTTTCCATGACCACCAGACACACAGCTCTCTGTAATGAGGTGTAAACTTGTTTTTCCTAACCATCTGAAAAATAATAATAATTAGATTAATCAAGCAACATTTAAGTTCTTCATTCTATAATCTACAAATTTCACAAGCTTATCTATAAATTCCCTAAACTAACCACCTAATCAAACCCTAACTATGCTGAACTAACCGCCTAAACTAAAAAAAGGAATAAGAGAGGGCATACCAGGGACAATGAGAGGAAGACACTACGAATTGGAGAAGAGTTGGGTCATCTATATATAGGGAATTATATTTCCTCGTAAAATCCTCAAAATTTACGAGGAATCAACCAAATCCCCCTTTTTCATTTCATATTTCGTCATACAGTCCACGTAAGTTTACGTCAAAATAATCAGGTCTCGCATCTTCGGTTTACGAGGAATATAATAGTTCCCGCGTTTTTGGTGTACGAGTACTTTACGACGAAATATTTTACGACAAATTAACTAGTTCCCGATTTTTCATTTTATGTGGAATTTATGACGAAATATGTTACGAGTAATCAATCAGGTCCTGCATTTTCTTTCTGCGAGTATGTTACGACGAATTTTTGTTTTCGTGTTTCTAAGTTACAACAAATTTACCATGACTCTATTTGAATCCCTAAAACCCAAAACCCCAAACTCCAAGTTCCTTTACTTATAAACTCTAAACTCTCTAAACCCTCAATCCATACATCTCTTACCATTTTGGCTAACCCCAAAATCAGTTTATAAATTGAATTTTCATAAATAAACAACCCCAACACATGCATTAAGTCTGAAATTCATCATTCTATTTATATATGAAAAATTTACATTATTATTCAGATTCATCATTGTTATTCGGGTCATCACTACAAACATCATAACTTTCATCAAACTCGTCTTCATCAGCTTCATCCGTTGTATCATTGGGAAGATCTTTGTATTCCCGATTATGCAGATCAATGAGAAGGATGTCATCAGTTTGTTGTTCATGTTCCTCGACTTCATTGTTACAGAATTCTTCTTGCAAAGGTGGTTCTTCTCCACTGATTATTTGTCCACGAGGTGTAACTTTGATAACTACTAACCAATTTTGTAACATCCCGAGTTGTGACATGTGGAAAGGCTTAAGAAAATTGATTTGACTACCTATGTCACCAAAATTGACTTACCTTTTCTGTCACACATCCGTTTAGAACTCCAGGGTTAAGCGTGCTTATGTTGGAGTAGTTAAAGGATGGGTGACCTATCGGGAAGTGATTCGCGATACCATGTGAGTGAGGCCAAAATACGAGGAAAGGTTGGGTGGTGATTGCAGGGATAGTAAACAATGATTTCGAGCCTTGGAAAATTTACGCACCAACCATTGGAACAGAATGGGACCCACGGGCCAAGAGAGCAAGCGTGGGTGGCCCATTAACCGTGGGCGGTCGGGGCGTTACAAGTGGTATCAGAGCTAGTTAGCGATCTTGGTTCTGACCCGAGAGGTGTCTTGAGACCTGTCGTGGAGCGCAACGAGGACGTTGCGTTTTTTGCGAGGGGGTGAATTGTAACATCCCGATTTGTGATATGTGAAAAGGCTTAAGAGAATTGATTTGTCTACATATGTCACCAAAGTTGACTTACCTTTTCTGTCACACATACGTTTAGAACTCTAGGGTTAAGCGTGCTTATGCTGAAGTAGTGAAAGAATGGGTGACCTATCAGGAAGTGATTCGTGATACCGTGTGACTGAGGCCAAAACAAGGGGAAAGGTCGGGTGGTGATTGCAGGGAAAATAAACAATGATTTTGAGCTTTGGAATATTTACGCACCGATCTTTGGAACGGGATGGGGCCCACGGGCCGACAAAGCGGGCGTGGGTGGCCCATTAGCCGTGGGCGGTCGGGGCGTTACAAATTTATTCATGAATCTTTCAAACGAGGGTATGGAATGAAGCTAACTCGATTTGCTTGCGAAGCTAATATGAAAGGATCGAATTTGTAGTACCTTTGTCTACAATTGACATCAATAACACTGAATTTGTTAAACCGAACACCTATGTTGACAATGGGGTCAAACCATTCACATTTGAAGATGACGCATTTCAGCTTCAATAACCCAGGGAACTCCACCTCAATAATCTCTTGCAAGATCCAATAGAAATCTGTTTCGCCTTTCACACATATTCCATAATTACTTGTTGTCCGCCGCGTACCTTACTCATATGCATAAAAAGTAAAGCCTCGTGAAATACATCAGTGATGTTGTGACTTTTACAAATGGACCTTGAACTACTTCAGAATGGAACTTATGAAAGACTGCTTATATCCCCTTTGAAGGAACAAGCCGAACGTAGTTCACTTTAATATAGTTGTGTACAAGAGATCAAACTGTTTTCGCAAAATACGTCTAGTAATCAGATACATACAATAAAAGAACAATGCATAGAGGAAATAACGTCTAACTTAGGTTCGCTAGACTAAATCCACCCAAAATTAAGTTTCTTAAGAGTAAATCTAGATACAGAGCATATAGAATATAAGAAACAGAGAATGATGTCCCTTCTCTCTGGTCTCGACCCTTCCTTTATATAATAGTGATTCCTAGGTCGGTCGATTCTCAATTTCCGGTATATTCAAGTTTATCTTCTTTTCATTTTTTTCTTGGATTCTTCCTTATCCCTAAGATTCACGCTTATCTTTTTCAGAAATTTTCTCATTTTAAAGTTCCATATTCCTTCCCAAGTAAAGAGACCATAATTTTTTGGTCCTCTTAACGATGTAGACCGTCGCATGCCGTCTTGTGTTTTAGGCTGTTGCAGGTTGTTTTATGATAGGCAGTTGCATTTGTTTAACAATTTTCTTGCTAGTCTCGTCATTTTGTTTTGAGTTGTGTTTTTTTTTTTGGGTTGCTGGTTTACGAAATAATGAAAATCATTTTTCTTCAAAGACCTATTTGGTGTTAATGATTAACCAATTGGGAATAAAAATTTGGTCAATTTGACAAAAATAATGGATTTCCAAATACTTTCCCCAAAATTTTTAACGGCAACTCACGTGATGAAATGAAGACTTGTGAGAGCACATGTGGCCAGGTAGAGAGTGGGCGAGGAAGGCAAGGGGGCGAAGAGGCTTTGGGTGAGGAATGAGAGAGAGAGAGATTTTTGTTACATTGTAATACATGGATTTTTGTTTGATTTAGGAGATTTGTTTTGTAAAAGCCATTTAGTTTTATTTTAAGAAAGATATTTCATAAAACATCACCGACGTTAGTTTTACTTAAGTTGTTCTGTATAAAATTGTTTACCTAATTTAATGAATATTTTTCCTGAAAGTTCGTTTCTCGTAAAGCTGCTTAGTTTTATTTCACAAAAGTTGTTTTGTAAATCTTTGTCGAGGTTAATTTTATGGAATTTATTTCTTAAAACTGTTTAGGTTCACAAAACTTTTAGTTTGGTTCCATGAAAATTGTTTCGTAAAATGATGTGGATTAGAAAAGATGTTCTCGTTAAGTTCTTTTGAGGAAATGTTTTATGAATAATTCTTGTCTGTGCGGAAATTGTTTAATTATGTTTTCTGGAAAGATTTATAAGAAACTTACTTTGATGTATCATCATTTAAACCTAATCTGTGCATGCAAAATTATCGTCTCAACATTTCTGGGTCAGTTACGTGAAAACACGTTTTCTTTGTCACCTTAATTCGGCAGAAATTGCATTTGTGCGCATCAAATACGGGAATCACTTGTTTCATTGTTGCTTCCATTGCTTCTATTTTTGTAGACAATTGCTTCTTTTTGAGTTTCATTTAGCTCTAGAATCAATAAAACTCTTAAGCAATATAAAGGAAACTGAAGTTTCTACAATAGAACAAAAATTAACAGATAAAACTGTTAAAAAGAGAAGAAACTAATATTAAATCACAATAATGATCACTGCAGACTTAATAAACAAGAACGTCACTTCTATTATTAGAATATAAATATGAACCGAGTTTTTCGTCACAATAACAATGACTTAAACAGAAAATGTAGTATTATAACTATTGCATCTATTTATTAAAAAAAAAGAAGAAGAAGAATTATGTCCTATTATGTCCTTTCATCTATTCAATGAAAGGTTTATGGTATGAGTTGATTACCACACAATCTACAACACAAAAGGTGGTACATGTGAGAATTTTGAGATATCGAGTGGATAAACAGTTTGATGTAGGATAAGTAAAGCGTGTGTGATAAACAGTATGATCTATGTTTTTTACCATGAGCTTGAGTTAATGTGGTATGACTCGAAAGAGAAGATATTGAGAAGGGTTAAAGGTTTGTGTCGTGATGTGGGGCGTCACGTAATGGTGGAATGCTATGGGAAACTTGCGTTTCTGTGGAAAGAGAGCGAAGAGAAGATTTGTTGTGCGATGATCGCTTTAGATAAGGTTGGAGTAGAGATCCATGGAAGGGGCGAGTGGAATGAGTTCGTTGGATGTGTCCCTCTTTATTTCATTTGGTCTTGTCTAGGACTTACATTATAAATTTTTGATATATTTTCTCAAACTACAGTTACTAGTATATTTTATTTTGGAAAAATTTCACATGTAAAATGATGTTACTTGATAAATTTGGAGAAACTTGTTGGTTCAATTTGAACCCTCCAACCAACAATCTTTAGCACAAAAGAATTATGATATTAAAAAAGCCAAAAAAAGAAGCTATTCTTGCATGACTCAATATAAATCTACAGTCTCCCTTCACACTAAACTTACTACTCTTAGTTAAATACGTCGATGCATCATCTCCAATTCCCACCATTTCCACTCAGAATCTGATCACCGCTAATACATTGCGTACCAAACACAAGTCATGTCTCTTGTTGCTTTCTTCCTCTTCACCCTCCTTTTCTTTTCAAGCAAGTTCTATTCTCTATCAATGGATCCTAATAGATTTATTTTCCCTTTAATTTCCTACCATTTTAACGTCATTTTCTTGGTTTTGCAGGTTCATGTTGCTCCACTGCTCGGTTCCAGCATCAACACAGGTACATGGAGAGGAAACTATTGATAGCGTTGGCAAGCAAGATAGGTATCAACTATGGTAGACAAGGAAACAACCTCCCATCTCCTTACCAATCAATCAATTTCATCAAATCCATCAAAGCTGGTCATGTCAAGCTCTATGACGCTGATCCAGAGACTCTAACACTCCTCTCTCATACCAATCTCTACGTCACCATAACCATCCATAACCACCAGATCATTTCCCTCAGCACCAACCAAACCACAGCTGAAGATTGGGTCAAAACAAATATCCTCCCTTACTATCCACAAACTCAAATCCGATTTGTCCTTGTCGGAAACGAAATCCTCTCCGTCCAAGACAAGAACATAACAGCCAATCTTGTACCGGCCATGCGAAAAATCGTGAATGCTCTCAGAGCTCATGGCATTCACAACATCAAAGTTGGGACAGCTTTAGCTATGGATTCTCTCCGGTCAACGATTCCACCTTCGAACTCAACGTTCAGGGAAGATATCGCCGGACCGTTGATGTTGCCGTTGCTGAAGTTTCTCAACGGGACAAACTCTTACTTCTTCATCAATCTTCAACCTTACTACCGTTGGTCAAAGAACCCTATGAATACCACTTTGGACTTTGCTCTGTTCCAAGGGAGTTCAACTTATACCGATCCTCATACCGGTTTGGTTTACCATAATCTCGTAGATCAAATGTTGGATTCGGTTATCTTCGCCATGACCAAACTCGGTTACCCACACATCCGCATTGCGATCTCCGAAACCGGGTGGCCTAATTCCGGCGACATCGATGAAACCGGAGCCAACATACTCAATGCAGCAACGTATAACCGGAATTTAATCAAGAAGATGACCGCAATTCCACCAATCGGTACACCAGCTAGACCCGGTTTACCTATACCAACATTTGTTTTCTCATTATTCAACGAAAACCAAAAATCCGGTTCGGGAACGCAAAGGCATTGGGGAATCTTGCATCCCGACGGTACACCAATCTACGACATTGATTTCAGCGGTCAAAAACCATTAACCGGGTTTAAACCTTTGCCTAAACCGACCAACAATATTCCTTACAAGGGTCAAGTGTGGTGCGTACCGGTCGAAGGAACCAACGAGGCTGAGCTTGAGGAAGCTTTGAGGATGGCTTGTGGCCGAAGCAACACAACGTGTGCGGCTTTGGCTCCTGGGAAAGAATGTTACGAGCCGGTCTCTATTTATTGGCACGCAAGGTATGCGGTTAGCTCGTACTGGGCTCAGTTCCGTACCCAAAACGTCGGATGTTATTTCAATGGACTGGCTCATGAGACTACGACTAACCCTGGTGAGTCATTTGTTCCTCTTCTAAATTCGATAAGAATAACCCTTCGTATTGTCACGGTTCATGTGGCAGAGTAAGGATATTTGTGGATTATTGTAACTAATAAAAGCTTTTTTTTTTACAGGAAATGATCGCTGCAAGTTTCCGAGCGTTACTCTGTGAGGAAAAACAACTGAAATAGATTTAAGATGAGTAAAATTTTACTCAATATTGTTTTTCACTATGCATTTTATGCTTCTTGTTTCTTGTTTTTGAATGTTGAGAAAAAAAATCGAATAACTAATCAATAATATTTTTTAAAACAAAAACTGAAGACTACATTGTTAATTAGTTTTTTTATGTCAAACATTTGATCACACTTCATCAAAAGAGGAATTGTTCAGAGTAGATAATAAAAAAACAGAAGTAAAATATTATTGGCTTTTTAGTTGTACATAATTATTTTAATCATATTTAAGCTTCTAAATTAATTTTAAATGATTTCTTATACTTATGGGTTAAATATCTACTCTTCCTCAGTCGTCAATAGAGTCACTACTGATTGTTTTTAGAACTCCAAGCAACAACTGTATCACTCATTACAAAAACATACCTATAAGTGCTTCTCCCTAAAGGGGTGTCAATTGGTCGGGTCAACCATGGGCTTGCCCAATCCAACTGTAATGGACCATCCTTGGTCACACCCATATCACAAATGGTCTAAAACCAAATGGGTATGGTTGTCTCACTAACCATATTGGGATGAATACATCGATATCCTTGCAGTTGGGACGAGTACAACGATATCCTTGCAATTGAAGTTTATGAAGCTCAAGTTTGATAAATATTGGGATAAGTAAGCGATATCCTTGCAATTGCTGCTTTTTTGATCCGAGACTGAAGTTTACCTACCTAGAATATTGTTTTTCAGTTTTAGATAAGTTTAGTTGTAAGAGAAAATTGGTTCATGTGCGTTCAAAGATTTATAAATTGTTTGGAGCTTACACTAAAAAACAGAGAAGCAGTAGTGCTGCAACAAGTTCGCAAGGAGAAAAACAAGTTACACAAGAAGATATTCTAGCCATCTATGGTGTGAGTTATGTTCTGACTTCTGCACTTATTTCTGATAAGTTTATGTTTTGAGTTCTATTGTTTAATCTATTTATTGTCAGGGATTTTATGCCTTTTTTTCTCAGAAAGTTGTTGGTAGTGGAAAGTCTTCTCTTGATATGAACCATTGCCTAATATGGTTTCTTACAAGAAATTGAACGTTTTAACTTATTGGAGAGAGAATACTACTCATTTAAAAAAGTTCTCTATTATGGGTTGTGAGGTTCTGAGCATACACATAACAACAGTGGTGTCGGAATTTTCTTTTAGTACATGCAGTAAAGTCCTTAATAAGTATAGGAGCTGTCTTCAACCAACCAATGTTCTAGCTTTGGTTTATACAAGAAACTGGTTAAAAGGGTTTCCAAAAATTGGTTAGTGTTTAATTGCTTATGATCTGTTTTCAATTGAATTTTGATATGTTCACTGAATAAAATTATTTTCTTCTTAGATGAGTTTGCTGAGGAGAAAGAAGAGGACGAGAAATAAGAAGAGCAGGAGAAAGAAGAGAAGAAACAAGAAGAGACTTAAGGTATTATTGGTGATCTCACCCAATTGACACCCCTACTTCTCCCATTGTCTATATTACCTGCAAAATCACAATCAGTGTATGCTTTCATAGTGTCTTCACCATCTTCTTTGTACATCAACCCCATTTGCAAAGTTCCATTGATGTATCTCAACACTCTCTTGACAGCCAAGAGGTGAGATGCCTTTGGTTGCATGATAAATCTGCTCAAGAAACATACCATATACATAATGTAAGGTCTTGTAGTTGTCAAACACATCAAGCTATCGATCAACTGCTTCTAGAGTGATGCATCCGCATCTTATTTCAGAAATAGTAAAACATGTTCATGGTCCCTTCCCGGTCCTCAGTAATCTGGTAGTCTTTTACAAGGTTGAACTTCCACCGAAACGATTGACCCTTGGAGAGTTCAAACGAATATTCTTGCTGCCCCTCTTTGCTTGAGAGTGGCTCGCCTCGCCAACTTTCTTCACCCCAAATATAGGGGCCAATGACGGACCAGCAGCCGTTTCATCTGCTACAGCTTTAAAAGATTCTCCCCCGAGAACTTTGGTTTAGGAAGCCATCTCCCCCCCCCCCCCCCCCCCCCCCACAACACGATTCACGACGGGATAATAGAACCCATGTTTAACTGCCTACTGAGAATTCGTCTTTTCTAGCAGAAGTAGTTTTGTTGCCTGAGACTCTGTGTCTCTGACGGAATAAAACCAAGTCCCACTCAGTCATGAGCGATTGTGGATGAAGACCAAACAAGTATATCTTTGTCTCTAGTGACATTTTCTCAATGAATAAAAAAAGAAGAAACAAAGAAATATATATCGCAAACTCAAAGACGAGATATCTTAAGGAAAAAAACGATAAGGAAACAATAGTGAATAATCCATTAAATAAGAGTATTAATCATACTTTTTCGTGAAAAGACTCAAAGAGAAAATACAGAGATCGAATGATCGCATTGATAGTTATGTAGTCTTTAGGAGAATAACCCTCATTCCCGAAGAATAAGGAACAAAAAAAGCAGAGTAAGCAAGATTTGCTCTATCATGGTCAAATTATGATAGTTTTGAGTCATTCGAAAAAATATCCCCGCGTGATGTTTCGAAGACATAGCTTATGCACCCTCGATCTTTAAAGTAAACATTACTCATCCAACAAAAAAGATTGAAGCATGCAAAAATTGCGCCTTCTGGTCTCTCTTCTCATTAAAGATGAACACACGTCACTTAATGGGCTGAGAGACAATTGTTGCAGCAGGATTTATCACATAAATCTGCCCCAGTAAATGTTCAATCGAAATGGACTAAATTAGCAGTGAAAACATGATCATTCGGTGAAGCACATCTATTCCGGCCCAAAAGCCCGAGATAGCGAGCTACGAGTTTGTGGATAACAACCAAGACCCGATCACCTTGTTGTTAATTGGTTAAATAACAAATCAAGATCTTGAGAGCAAGGCATAGCACGTGCGTCCTAGATGACTCATTCAAATCGGACCGGTCTAGATAGTGGACAAGCACTTCACAATAGTTATATATTTAATTCTTTCTTAGAAATTGTAAAAGTTTTAGCTTACTAAGGGCAAAAGATAAACCAAATCTTACTTTAAAAATGATGAAGATTAGACGGGACAAGGTGGTAGCTAAGTAACAACATTTGTTTTTTTAACACTGGACAATTAACAACAATTGATTAGTTTTTTTTTCCTTTATTGATGTATTAATTTAACAAAAAAAAATCAGGAGTTTTTGTGAAATAACCAAAAAAAATCAAAATTAGTTTTATTTTTAGAAAAAATAAAGAGAAATATGAAGAGAAAATGAGAGAGAATAGGATGTTGGTTAGTTTGTGAATTTTTGTTTTTCTTAGTTAGGTCATGTTTGTTTGGTGGTCGCCAGCGTCAGCGACCAACATTTTGATGTCACTGAAAGTTGTTCATTTGGTGGTTGCGCGTTTGATTGCAGCAGTTGTCGCTGCATTATTCATTTCAAAGTCGTGCGGTTGATCGTGGCGGTTGTCACTACGATGTTATTTTCAATATTTCTTGCGACCAAATGTTTACTTTTAAAATTATTTATATTTATGTTTTGGACAAAAATATTATTAGAGTTATTTTTATTTATTTGAAATTCATTGTAAGATATTCAATTTTTGTTTCTTATATACAATATCTTTTAAATAAAATTATATTAGTAAACTAAACATAAAATAAATGTTTAAAACTAAAATTCAAATGTTATAAAACTAATAAATAAAAATCAGTACAAAACCAAATTAAATAAACTAGTAAGGTAATCGATCTCCTTTACTCAATTCACCAGTAATATAATCACGTAAAATTATACTTCATCATCATCACCATGGGTATGATATTCCTCCTTCTCTGCCAAAAAACAAATTGATTATCTTCTCAATGTAAATCACATATGAAGTTGTTTAGTGCCGTTGTTACCATTACTAGCTTTATCCATTTGGTCAAACCATATTTTGGATGGTTATGGTCAAGAATTCTCCATTTTGCTTTCCACACTCCAAATGTTCACTCAATCATTGACCTTAAGCTTGAATGTCTCCAATTAAACACCTCTCGAGTGTTGTTGGCGGTCCTTCCCTGTTGAATTGATCGAGATGATATCAAACTCTACGATATGAGTATCTCTTGTGGGATATCCATCATCAACCAAATAATATATCCATCTGGCGGATGTGTCATGTGCTCTACCCGGTACACCCACATAATCATATATGAACTTCATATCAAAGTTACATATAACAAGGACATTCATAGTAGGTTCATGTTTTCTACCTCTGTATGCTTCTGCATTTCGCTTAGGAGGACGAACTGAGATATGAGTTCCATCCAATACTCCAATACAATCTTCATAAAAGGGCCAGTATCGATCATCATTTCTCAAAACAAGACATATACTCTTGTGAACTCACCATCTTCTGGTTTAGTGTATCAGCAGAAAATTTCAGGAGAACACTCAAAACCTCATCATGTTTCTTTTTTATTGTATCCAACGAACCTTGATATCTTTCTGCAATAACCCGCATGTTTTTATCTTGACCCACCTTCTTCAATATAGACAATATTTGTCTCTTGTAATCCATATCCTCTCGCTAACATCTTACACAAATATTGAAATGTTTTATGATTCATGCGAAGAATATCATAAAATTGTTAATATGATCAGTGCATAAGTTGTTGAGCATGATGCCATCATGCACCTCAATCTATTATTTAGAGCAATATCTCTGGCTTAATCACATCTAATGAATTAGATTCATCATCTGCATACTCATCATCATCATCCATCATACCATACACACAATTGAAAGGTCGAGAATCGATCATACATGAGTTCACCAGTACAGAAATGCCTGAAAGTTGAAAAGAAAAGGATTTACTTGAATCAGAGAGAGAGAGAGAGAGAGAGAGAGAGAGAGAGAGAGAGAGAGAGAGAGAGAGAGAGAGAGAGAGAGAGAGAGAGAGAGAGAGAGAGAGAGAGAGAGAGAGAGAGAGAGAGAGAATTGACATTTGAGCTTCTCTCTGTCGTTGGAAAAGTTGAGGCGTGGGATAGAGATCGATGAAGAAAGCTCAAGAATAGAGATTATTAAGAGTAGGGGTGGGCACAGATCGAATAATCCCGTAATTTTCAGTATTTGTGATTTGCTTCGTATCTTACGGATGTCTGATTTTCCGATTTGCTTTGCTTCGAAGAAATACGGATACTTGGCCTTCCGGATATCCAGATTTTTTTTGGATATTTGCGAATATTTACGAATATCTCATCTATTTTGTTTAATACAAGTAAATCTAGAAAAATATACAATTTTTTTTAAAAAATATATTTTTACATAATATAAAATGAATAATAAAAATTAATGGAACTATATGTTCCATAGATTTCTATAATTAATCAAGTTTTTTTATAAACACACAATTTTTTTTGAAAATTTTCTTTTTATAAAGATTTTATAAGTAAATTCTATATAAAATTAATAAAATTATATGTAAAATAATAATTTTGTATAATGTCGGATCGAATCGGATATCCGGGTCTATTTTTTTAATATTTGTGGTTTACTTCGTTTCTAACGGATATTAACTTTTAGTATTTGATTTGCTTCGACGATTTACGGATATCCAGATTATACGGATTGAATCAAAACGAATAACGAATCGAATCAAATTTAACGGATAAAATGCGGACGCTAATGAAGAGAGGCGTAAGGAGCTTTACTGTTAAGGATATTGTTTTGTGGTTTTGAAGATAAATCCAAGGTGTTTTTTTTTTAAGATTATTTTTTTTTTTTCGCAGTGCTGAAATTTTCGGCGATCAAAAATTTTGGACGCGAAACGTCGGCATCTGACCGCAGCGATCGGTGGCAAAATCAGCGACATGTACACAAACAAAATATAGACGCTGAAACTGGTCGATGACGCAGACGACCACCAATGAACATGGCCTTATTAGGTGCAATTTTTTAATTAAGATCCATCAGAAATAAGCGGTCATTTTTGTAAATTTAGAAAATTTGTGTTAAAAACATAAAATCATAAATTCTAGAAACAAGAAAGCAACAACAGCAGTTGAATGCTTATCCATCAGTATCTTCATCAGCTCAAGCTCTGCGCGAGGAACCGAACCCTAACCACTGTCAAGTCCCTCCATGCCCAAATCTTCAAGCTCGGTATCACTCAATGCATTCCTTTGGCCAATACCCTCGTCAACGTATACGGAAAATGCGGCGCAGCTTCTCATGCACTCCAGTTGTTCGGCGAAATGCCTCAAAGAGATCACATCGCTTGGGCCTCTGTTCTCACAGCTCTTAACCAATCCAATCTCTCTGGTAAGACACTCTCTTTGTTTTCTTCTAGCCGCGGGTTGCGCCCGGATGATTTCGTGTTCTCTGCTCTTGTTAAGGCCTGTGCGAACTTAGGATCTATTAAGCACGGGAAGCAAGTTCACTGCCATTTTATAGTATCTGAGTATTCTCATGATGATGTTGTGAAGTCTTCACTGGTTGATATGTACGCCAAATGTGATTTACCTGATACTGCTAAAGCGGTTTTTGATTCTATAAGAGTGAAAAGCACCATCTCATGGACCGCATTGGTATCTGGGTTCGCTAAAAGCGGTAGAAAGGAAAAAGCTTTGGATCTTTTTAGGAAAATGCCAATCAAGAATTTGTATTCTTGGACTGCATTGATCTCTGGCTTTGTGCAGAGTGGTAAAGGGCTTGAAGCTTTCTATGTGTTTACTGAAATGAGGAGAGAAAGTGTTGACATTTTGGATCCTTTGGTTCTTTCGAGTATAGTGGGCGCTTGTGCTAATATGGCAGCTTCGATTGCAGGGAGGCAGGTTCATGGTTTGGTTATATCTCTAGGATTTGATTCTTGTCTGTTTATTAGTAATGCCCTTATCGACATGTATGCTAAATGCAGTGATGTTATAGCTGCAAATGATATTTTCAGTAGGATGTGTCATAGAGATGTAGTTTCGTGGACATCGCTTATAGTTGGAATGGCTCAGCACGGTAGTGCTGAGAAGGCATTGGATTTGTATGATGACATGGTTTCACATGGTGTAAAGCCTAATGAGGTCACATTTGTTGGGCTGATATACGCATGTAGCCATGTCGGTTTTGTAGCTAAAGGACGTGAGATTTTTCAATCAATGAGCAAGGACTATGGAATCCACCCGTCCTTGCAGCATTACACATGTTTATTGGATCTTCTTGGTCGGTCTGGACTCATAGATGAAGCTGAGAAGTTAATTCGTACAATGCCGTTTCCTCCTGATGAACCAACTTGGGCTGCTTTGCTAAGCGCTTGTAAGCGGCAGGGGAAAGGTCAGATGGGTGTAAGAATAGCTGATCATCTCTTAAGTTGCTTTAAACCGAGAGATCCATCGACTTATATACTTTTATCAAACATCTATGCAAGTGCTTCTTTGTGGGGGAAAGTATCCGAGGCAAGGAGGAAGCTAGGAGACATGGAAGTTAGAAAAGATCCAGGGTACAGTAGCGTGGAGGTTAGGAAAGAAACCGAAGTGTTTTACGCAGGAGAAACGTCTCATCCTCTAAAAGAAGAGATGTTTAGATTGCTTAAGAAGTTAGAGGAAGATATGAGGAGAAGAAATGGTTATGTTCCTGATACAAGTTGGATCTTACACGACATGGATGAGCAAGAGAAAGAAAAGCTTTTGTTTTGGCATAGTGAGCGATCAGCTGTTGCATACGCTTTACTTAAGGGTGTTCCGGGAAGTCCCATACGGATTGTGAAAAACCTAAGGGTTTGTGGAGATTGTCATGTTGTTATGAAACATATTAGTGAGATTACAGAAAGAGAGATCATAGTACGAGATGCTACTAGATATCATCATTTCAAAGGAGGAAAATGTTCCTGTAATGACTTCTGGTAAGGTCCTGTGTTCTTTGTTGTATCATTTGTTTTTTTAATGAAAACTTGATGAGATTTTTGAGGATTGCGTATAGTAATGATTGTCACAGAAAAAAATCGAATTGTGTCCTTCAATAAAGACGACAAATATGGAGATTTCACTTCACATCCGTGATAGATATTATTAGATAACAACAAACGAGTCACAGTGTGATCGCACTAACTCACGCACCAACTCACAGAATTTAGTAACGTGTATTTATTTATTCAAAGTTCACTCACCAACTCAGGAACATAGTAACAACGTGCACTTCTACAATGAATTGACGACAATAAATTGTTTTTTTTTGTAGCAAACCAAAATTCCGGGTCTAAAATCCATTGTCACATTCAGAATTAGAAGCTAGCCTTTTAAAAAATTGATTTAAAAAATAACAATCTGTTTAAAGAAAGTTTAAACCTTTAACACAAATAAATCATTTTCTTACACTACAGCTAGACTACCAATATTTTGATATTAAAAAGTTCTTTATCATTGGCTGTAAGTAAATATACAAATTGAATAAAGTGAAAAAAATAATAGAAAAAACGCACCGTTTTGGTAAACAAGGCGATTGGCGATATTTTGGGCGATTCAAACGAAAGGGTTTTGATCGATCTCTGTGGCTACCAGAGGGAGCTGTCACCTCCTCCAGAGATGGAGACGGGGATTCAAAGTGCTTTGGAGGTGCTAGATCAGAGTGCTATGAAGATCGGGGTTCAGGGGAATCAGAATCTTTCAGAAGGGTTGGATCAGAGGGATACGAGGATCATCGATCAAGATTTATTAGAGAAGGGGGTTCAGATTGGTACACAGGTGGAGACAGATCCGAAAAAGAGCGATCCGCAAGTGAAACAATCTTGGGCTTCGATAGCTCAGAATAAACAAACGCTCAAAAAGTATGATTTTGAAATATCAGTTTTAGATGGGAAGAAGTCAGTGGAGGTTCCAGCAGAGATTATTGAGAAATTAAATCCGTTTTAAGAAAACTTTGTCATTACAAGGTTTTTGGAAACTGCTCCGCATATTGCAAAGGTACACATGATTTTAAACAAGATCTGGTCATTTGGAGATAAGTCACAGAAGTTGGATGTATATGAGATGGATTCAACAACGATGAGAGTAAGAATTACAAATGCTATGGTACGAGTTAAAGTTGTGAAGAAGGGTATGTGGAATATAACAAGAGTTCCCATGGTAGTGTCGAAATGGACTCCAGAGGAAGATTCATCAAAGGCAAAATTGATACCACTTTGGGTTCACCTAACAAATGTACCAATGAGCATGTACTCATGGGAGGGGCTGAGTTTTATAACAAGTGCCGCAGGAACTCTGGATCGCTTACATCCAGAGACACTGGCATGCACTAATTTTGACATTGCAAAGGTATTTGTGAATGCAGACTTATCTAAAGAACTACCAGAGAAGATAAGCTTTACTATCCAAGGGAAAGAAACTACAGTAAATTTCATCTATTTATGGTTACCTCCTTAGTGTTCTGTTTGTGGAAAATGGGGCCATTATAAAATGTCTTGCAATATGAGAAAAAGGGAAGTGGATTAGGGGGAAAGGATATCCGAAGCATTCAATAAAGAAACTCCAAAAAAGATAGAATCCTTACCAATGTCTCCTAATTTGGTAGTAAATACAGAGAAAGAAAGAAAAATGAAGAGAAAAAAGTTTTTGAAATGAAGGAAGGACAAAAAGAAGTATGGAAAATTGTATCTTTGGAAAAGACTAGTATGAAGCCAAAGACACATAATTTGCAATATGGCCAAGTAACAATTGCAACTCCTTCAAGGTTTGCTGCATTAAGCAACTCGGGTGAGAATGGAGAAGAGTTAGAACAGGAAAAAACATATGCTGGAAAGGGAATGGGAGAGGAGGAAACATGAGTAAATATCTCTTATAATAGCGTGGTAACAGGGGAAGTTCAGTCTCGAAAGATTACAGAGGGGAATGGTAAAGCTTTAGACAGTGTGGGGGGGAACAAGAAAAGTTCTGCCTCGACAATCAAAAACAAATCACAAAATTCTAGCGGTTGATACTCAGAATCATGAGAAGGAGAAAAATCTTGGCAATTTGAGAAGGGGCTCTCGCAACAATCTCTAATGGCATGTTTTTTTTCTGGAATGTTCACGGATTCAACAAGTCAACTAAGCATGTAGTAGTCTGGAAATGGGTAAATGATCAATCTAGTCTTTTTGGTTGTTTAATTGAAACAAGAGTGAAGGGAATAAAAGCAAAAAGGATTGTGGAAGGGGTTTTTATGGATGATACTTTATATCAAACTATGAGCATAATCCATTAGGCCGTTTGTGGGTTATATGGAAATCAACAGTGAGGATGACTCCTATTTATAAAAATGACCAGATTATTACATGCTCGGTATTAATGCCAGGGAAGACAAAGGAGTTTTTTTGCTCCTTTATATATGCAGCAAACGCAATGGAAGATATGAAGAGTTTGTGGAAGGATTTGAGGAATCACTATGATGCTCCAATGTTCAAAAATAAAAAAATGGATGTTGATGGAAGACTATAATGAAATACTGGAGGGACTAGAACATTCTACCTTTATGAGTTCACCAAAGATTCCAATAGGTATGAGGGATTTTCAAGAAATTACGAGGTACTGCAGACTCACAGATATGGGATATCATGGTTCAAGGTACACTTGGTGCAACAAAAGGGAAGAAGGGTTGATATGCAAAAAACTAGACAGAGTTTTAATAAATGGAGAATGGTTACACAACTCGCAAGCTTACTCTGTTTTTGATTCTGGAGGATGCTCTGATCACTTGAGATGTAAAATTCAGTTGGAAGTGGAAGAAAAGAAGAAAAAAGAGGCCTTTTAAATTTACAAACGCAATAGCAAAAATGCCAGAATTCTTACCCCTAATGGAAGAACAATGGAAGGATCATGAGAGGTTATTTCACTCAACTTCTGTAATGTTTCGGCTTTCCAAAAGATTGAAGGTCTTAAAACAGCCATTAAGATCCTTAAGTAAGGAAAAGCTGGGAGACTTGCCTAAAAAAACCAGAGAAGCTTACCAGCCCCTATGTTCAAAACAAAGAGAAACATTAGAGAATCCGACAGCAGAAGCAATACAAGATGAGGTTAAAGCTTACAATATATGGCAAAGGCTAGCTGATATAGAGGAGGAATTTCTAAAACATAAATCAAAGATGCATTGGTTGGATGTGGGTGATGGCAATAACAATTTTTTTCATAATGCAGTAAGGAAAAGAGAAATAAGAAATGCTATTCATGAAGTTCAGTGTGCAAATGGTACTAAAGCTACTACGAATGAAGCAATAAAGAAAGACGCTGAAATTTTTTTTGCTGGTTTTATGATGATGCAGACTATGGATGTTGAGGGAGTCACGGTAGAAAGACTGAAGGAGTTGTTGGGTTTTCAGTGTAGTGAAATAGATTCGGGAAAGCTTGAAAGAGAGGTTACTAAAGAGGAGATCAAAGAAGTACTGTTTAAGATGCGTGGAAATAAGGCGTCAGGGCCAGATGGATACACTTCTGAATTCTTTAAAGAAGCTTGGGGAGTGATAAGAGAAGATATAACAGTGGCGGTTCAATCTTTCTTCATCAAAGGTTTCTTACCTAAAGGTTTAAATTCAACTATTTTGGCTCTCATACCAAAGAAGGAGGAAGCAAAGGTAACGAAAGACTATAGACCCATACCTTGTTGTAATGTTTTATACAAGATAGTATCAAAGCTTATAGCAAACATGCTAAAGGACATCTTACCCAAGTGTGTAACGCTAAATCAGTCCGGTTTTGTTAAAGAGCATTTGTTGATGGAGAATGTTCTGCTGGCTACTGAGTTAGTAAAAGATTATCATAAGAATTCAATGTCTTCTAGATGTGCTATGCAGATAGACATCTCAAAAGCTTTCGATTCAGTTGAATGGCCATTCCTTCTAAACACTTTGAAAGCTCTTGGTCTTCCTCAAAAGTTCATACACTGGATATCCTTATGTATCACCACAACTTCCTTCTCGGTACAGGTAAATGGTGAATTGGCTGGATATTTTCAGAGCAAAAGAGGATTAAGGCAGGGTTGCTCGCTATCACCATATTTGTTTTTCATATGCATGAATGTCCTGTCCAAGATGATATATGAAGCAGCAGCAAAGGGAGCAATATGATACCATCCTAGATGTAAAAATATTGATCTAACTCATCTTTGCTTTGCAAATGATTTGATGGTATTTCCCGATGGTAAAAGAAAATCTATAGAAGGGATCCTTAGTGTTTTTGAAGAATTCGACAGAATGAGTGGTCTGAAAATAAGTACGGAGAAGTCGGTTTTATTTATGGCAGGCAACAGAGTTCAGAAGAAAGAAGATATTCACAATCGATTCCAATATGCAGCAGGGGAACTAACAGTTCGTTACATAGGTCTTCCCTTGCTGACAAAAAACATGACGGTAAAAGACTTTTTGCCATTAATTGAGAAGATCAGGAAGAGAATAATCAATTGGACACGGAGATTTCTCTCATATGCTGGCAGATTACAGCTGATTAAATCAGTGATTGGAAGTTTAACTAATTTCTGGATGGCAGCATTTAGGCTTCCAAGTGGTTGTATAAGAGAAATAGAAAGGATCTGCTCAGCTTTTCTTTGGTTTGGTCCGGATTTGAATGGGAAAAAAGCAAAGCTAGCTTGGAAGGATGTTTGCAACAAGAAAGAAGAGGGAGGGTTGCGATTAAGACCCTTAAAGGAAGTTAATTTGGTAAGCTGTCTCAAGCTAGTTTGGAGGATTCTATCTTCTCACTCTTTATGGGTAAATTGGATAAAATCATACCTCGTTAGGAAGGGATCGATATGGACAGTTAAAGATAATACACAAACAGGTTCATGAATGTGGAAAAAGATCTTAAAATGTAGGGAGATGGCAAAGAGATTTTACCGAGTGGAAGTCAAAAATGGGAAGAAAGCTTCTTTTTGGCATGAAGTATGGTCTGATCTGGGTTATCTGAAGGAAGTTCTAAGTGACAGAGGTTACATTGATATGGGATTTCCAGTTAATGCAACTGTAGAGGCCAGCAAATACCATAGAAGTAGACATCACGAGTATCTATTTTGAACAGAGTGGAAATTGAAATAGGGAAATACAAGGAAAATCTGGTGCATGAAGAGGATATATCATTGTGGAAGAATGAGAAAGGTAAATACAAAAAAAAACTTTTCTTCTCGTGGAACATGGTACAATACTCAGGAAAGGCATCAAATATGTATTCAGTATCGTGCTGTGTGGTTTAGACATGCAACACCAAAGTACTCTTGTATACTATGGATTGCTATACATGAAAGGCTTTCAACAGGAGATAAGGATGATGAATTGGAATGGAAATGTAGATATCTCTTGTGTTCTTTGCCAGGAACAAGTGGAAACTACAAATCATTTGTTTTTTAAATGCCAATACTCAGCCCAAGTATGGGAAGCTTTAATGAAAGGGGTGTTTGGAAACCATATACTGTGGAATGGGATAGTCTTATTAGGCTTGCTGAAGGTGATTCGAATTGGAGCAAGGTAAAGCTATTCATCACCAGGTATATTCTTCAATCAGCAGTCCATACGATTTGGAGGGAAAGAAATAGAAGAAGACATGGAGAAACTCCCTCCCCAACAACGCTTTTAGTAAAAAGGATTGATAAAACATGAAAAATAAATTCAGCATTATCAAGAAGAAAGGAGATAAAGATTTGGAGAAGGGAATGAGTACTTGATAGAAGATCAAGCTAGAAGTGTAAAGAAGTTTTTTCTTATAATTTCAGTAAAAATTAAAAAAAATTACACTTGATGTAGAAATGATTTTTTTTTTTTTTGAATTAAGTTTAACATTCAATTCAGAATTTTTTTTTTTACAATTTGATGCTGTTTTTATACAGAAACAAAATAAAACGGTAACAATAAATATTTCATGTTAATATATTTTCCTTGAAGTTGGAGTGATAATAGACTCTTTTAAAAAAAAAATAATAGATGAAACCCTTATTCTGTAAAGAAGACAATAATGTTGTCCTGGATATAAACATCATCTTAGTACACGTAATTGTTCGCAATATGAAGTTGTTTCTATCACCGGACAAAATCAGGTGAAATGAAAAGTGAAATATGTTTAAGATGTACAACTAAACACTCTTAGCAAAAGTATAATAATGGTACTAGTAGATATTTATGAGCAGTAATCTAAAAACGGTTTGTTTAGTCAGTAAATTAGGGATGAGCGAAACAATTCTTTTTAAACCGATTTTCTGAAAAATTAGTTTAAATGTTCAAAAAATCGGTCTAAACACCCGTCTAAACAATAATCATTTATAAAATATGTAGGCACTAGCGACTTTCAGAACAGTGTTTACGAATATAGGTTGGTGTCACATGCTCTATATATAGACATAAAGATATCTACGACACAAGTCACAGTCACGCTTACTCACTCACTCACAAAGAGCCAAAAGCTTCCCATTTATAAAGCTCACACTTGTGCTTATCTTTGCCTTTTACTCAGAGACGCCTCTATCTTCACGACTTCCACATAGTTACAGATGGCGACAGAGACTGTATTGGCGACGGCGGTGAGCAACGGCGTAGGCAAAGCTTGTTGCAAGTCCGGTCCGGGTTATGCCACTCCTCTAGCCGCCATGTCCGGTCCACCCGAAAAGCTCATCTACGTCACCGCCCTCTACTCCGGTACACATTTCATTTTCTTCATCTACTACCAGTTTTTATACAAGGTTTCGTTAGTATTTTCTGACTGAATCTTACTTCTAACGTTAAGAGAACCTCGGCAATGATTGAATTTGTCCATGTTCTTTATATATAACCAAGGTTCTAAAAAACGGTTTAAGTAACCCCTAGGCCTAAACGGCAACTCGGTACTATCCGAATAGATTTTTCTAATATCAGATTTATACTGATTTATACGATTCAAATTGATTAATACTTTTCGAAATCGGTTAAAATCGATTAAAATCGATCTAAATTAGCTTAAATATGGTAATTTAAGTAATAATGTTAGTATACATTTACAAATTTATCTAATTTTTTTATTTTACATATCTAATTTTGATAATTTATTACAATAATTTTATAATTTTTATTTAAGAACTGAAATATTTTATATAATTGTCACATATAAAAAAATAAATAAATAATTTGTTAAAATTTATACCTCAGTCTAGACCTCAAGTAATTCACTTAGTCACCGTCTACAGATTTTTTAAGCATTGTATATAAGTATATATTACTCCTAATTCACCTTCTAATGTGAGATTTTAATGATTAAAATATGAATATCATACGAGTCTAATATCTATAAATGTTGCAAATATTCATGGTTCCTCAGTATTTAAATAATCTTAAAATTATTGAACTGGGTTTCTAATTAAGGAACGGGGCGAGAGCAACCAGACTACTTGGCGACGGTAGATGTGGATCCAAACTCACCCACATATTCAAGCGTCATTCACAGATTGAAAATGCCTTACATAGGCGATGAGCTTCATCACACTGGTTGGAACTCTTGCAGCTCTTGCCATGGTGATCCTTCTGTTAGTAGACGTTACCTCGTATTACCAGGCTTGATGTAAGAATCTTGTTTGAGCCAACTTCAACTTATCTAGATCATGAAGGCTAACATTTTTTTTCTTGTTTTGATGAAGATCTGGTCGCATCTACGCAGTCGACACAATGACCGACCCAAAGGCTCCGTCCCTGTATAAGGTTGTAGAACCTAAAGAGATTTCTGAGAAGACAGGATTAGCATTTCCACACACGTCTCATTGCCTAGCCTCGGGCGATATGTTGGTCTCTTGCCTTGGTGACAAAGAAGGAAACGCCAAAGGGAACGGGTTTCTCCTACTTGACTCTGATTTTAACGTCAAAAGCAGGTGGGACAAACCAGGGCATGGCCCAAAGTTTGGGTATGATTTCTGGTATCAACCTCGGTTCAAGACGATGATCAGCACTTCTTGGGGAGCACCTAAAGCCTTCTCCAAAGGTTTCAATCTCCAGCACGTTGCTGATGGCTTGTATGGAAGTCATTTACATATTTATAAATGGCCTGAGGGTGAAATGAAACAGATTATTGACCTTGGTAATACTGGTCTCTTACCTCTTGAGGTAGTAACACTACTCCAACATGTTACATAAAATGTGATGATCTGTGTTACCGAGGAATATAATATAATGTTGCATGTGGTTGTTGCAGATAAGATTCTTGCATGATCCGTCTAAAGATACAGGGTATGTTGGGAGTGCCTTGTCGAGTAATATGATAAGATTTTTCAGGAACAGTGATGACACATGGAGCCATGAGGCAAGTGGAGTTTTTGAACCATCTTCATAACCTCTTTTTGTTATTGTTCTTTCAAAGCTATAATTAACCCTTAATTTGATTTTTTTCTTTGGGTAGGTGGTTATATCAGTTGAACCACTGAAAGTAGAGAACTGGATTCTACCAGAAATGCCAGGGCTTATCACTGACTTTTTGATCTCCCTAGATGATCGGTTTTTCTACTTTGTGAACTGGCTTCATGGAGACATTCGTCAGTACAACATTGAAGACCCTAAGAATCCTGTCTTAACAGGTCAAATATGGGTGGGAGGATTACTACAAAAAGGCAGTCCAGTTAAGGCTGTTAGAGAAGATGGTAGCACTTACCAGTTTGATGTTCCTCAGATCAAGGTTTGTTTTACCCACAAAAAAAACCATTCATTTTAGCTTAATTATTATTCTCTAACCGGTTGTGTAATATCACGGTGTTTGTAGGGGAAATCTCTACGAGCAGGACCCCAGATGATCCAGCTGAGCCTTGATGGTAAACGATTGTATGCAACAAACTCGCTCTTCAGCGCGTGGGACCGTCAGTTTTACCCGGAACTCATGGATAAAGGATCACACATTATTCAGATTGATGTTGATACAGAGAAAGGTGGTCTCTCAATAAACCCTGATTTCTTTGTGGACTTTGGTGAAGAACCTGATGGTCCTGCCCTTGCCCATGAGATGAGATATCCAGGCGGAGACTGCACCTCTGATATCTGGATTTGAGTTGGCCCCCGTTAAAAGTAAAATCGGGTTTGACTCATTGTTGTGTGTTTCTATGGTGTAATAAAATAAGAGGAGGCTAGATTCATGTGTTTTGAATCAGAATGAAAAGTTGTTTCTACTATATTCTTGTTCTTAATCCGTGATAATAAAACCTTCTACTTTTACATTCTGCCGCTTTCTTTTGAGGTTTGAGCATCACCAGTGGTGCGAGATTTTTTTTTTGTCAAATGAATGAAGAAAAGTAGCAAAACAGAGTTAATCATTAAAGATGGTTTAGTAACTGCTTAATCATCTAGTATGTTATGCAAAAATTTAAATAAATCCAAAATATTGAAATTTAGTCTACCCTATGTTTAATGATTTTTTTACTACAAAGAGTTCCGGTCATACTCTAATTGTCTTTTATATTCGGTATCCGTTGTTGCTAATACCTGATGACATTACATAAGTCCAAACCAGAGCATGCGGGTATCTTTTTGTAAGTTAATATGTGCTTTATATAAATAGTAGTATATATTTTTAATATTCATCCATGTTAAATAATTATCTAATATGCCATTTTAAGAACAATAATTTTATAGTTTACAATGATTTTCTTTAACAGTCAACTATGCGATCCATAATTCTTATCATATTAGATTTTTATTAAGCTATTTTATATGAAAATATGCATAAAATAATATATTTACAGACTAGTTTATATTTCTGTTTTATAGCTTAGATGATTATCACTTCATATTTATGGAAATACAGTAGGTTAACCCATTAATTGCTTATTTATATTTTAGAAATATTATGTAACATATAATATTGTTTTCAATAGAAAACATATAATGTTTTTAAATATAATATTAATTATTTAGAATAGCGAATTATTAATTATCTTGATTAAATATTAAATTTGTGTGATTATTCGAAGTATTAGTTAGTTAGAATAGTGAATTAGGTAAGTTTCATGTTATTTTAAATGACAAAAAGATAATTAATGATGGAATTTATGGGTACTTAATATCTTAATAACAAATTCTGTAATAAAAATGAAAAGAAGATTAATAAATATTTGCATAATATTATGGTAAATATAATTAATGAAGTTTGAAAAAGAATGTTGAATCTATAATAAATCACTTAAGATATGTAAGCTTTATTTTGTACTTTTGTTTCAAAAAGATAGAACTCTCTAATATTATTTAAGAAGTCACTTTCGTCGTGTTCACGTTAATTCTCACGATGGTTTTGTTATTTGATAGTTTTAATGAATTGAGTTTATTATTATTATTTTTATTATTAATAAATTTTTTATTAATAAATTCTTTTTACAATCACATTGTTATCAACAAAGAATTTCGTAGAAAAGTTAATATCTATTAATATTGTTATTTTCTATTACTAAATTATCTTGCAACCACATTTTATCAACAATGAATTTTATATAAAACTAAAATATCTTTAATAGTAAAAATATAATAATTTTCTATATTTGAAACATGTAATCTAATAAAAAATAAATTTTTCTTTTATATGCTTCATGATAATTAAACAATTTCCTGTTTCTATAAAAAATCTTCACAATTTTCTTCAATTTTCATTTTTGTATTATAAGGGCTGTTATTGGTTTGTGATTTAAAAATATTTGTGATGCTTTTTAATATGAGACGGTATAGAATTTACAAATAATTCTGATGATTTTAAACATTTATAACAATTTCGCTAAAGAGTTACGTAGATTAATAGATTATTAATTGAAGCTAATTATAAACTTTTACATAGTTTAAAATATTTCATAATATTATGTTGAAAATTTGGTAAAATGGGAAACTTTAAAGTATGCAATTAGAGAAATAAGGTACAACAAGTTTTAATTGGTAAAATGGGCAAATTTGCTTTTCGGCCTAGATGAAATATCTTATAAGTAGAGATGGCAATTATTCAACTTCCCCGTGGGCATGGCCCGATAAGCACTGCAGCAGGGTGGGATTGAGCATGAACATCCAGGCCCGATTTTGTAGCGGGCCTCACGGGATATAGACTATGGGGAATTGGGTTTCGTGTGGGATGGACCCAAATGAGCATGCGGGAAATTGAGGACCCGCATCCTTTTGCTTCAGTTCGTGTGAACACCTGAAAAAAACGAGAAAGATTAGAGAAATGTGATTTAGAGGCGATCTGAAATGAAATGGAGCTCCGATGATGGTGTTTTGAGCTCAGGCGATGGTTCTTGTGGTACCTACATCTTCGATCTGGACCATCAAAGGTTCACCGACAAAGAAGAAGAAGTATGAACCACCGACAAAGCTCCAACTGTGGTTCTTGTGCTTTGGCGACAAAGCTTCAAGAGTGGTTCACGGTGAATCATGATGAGCCGTCCAATCTCCGGTTTGAGATCTATGTCTTCGTGGTGGAAGAACGTGGAGCCAGCTCCCAAAGATCCGATCCTCGTATTCACCGAAGCTTTTCTCGCTGATAAGTCTCTCTCTCTCTCTCTCTCTCTCTCTCTCTCTCTCTCTCTCTCTCCAGATCTTAGCGTTTGATTTTGATCTTATATGTTGTGGAGAATGTTTTGAGAATCTCTGAATTGAAATATATGCTAGATTTACTTTTGGTTGCTGAAGCTAATGTTTGTATTACTTAATGTCATGTTAGGGAGCATATCATGATGATAATGGTAAGCATGTTGTCTGGGATTGTGTCCGCGAAGCTGAGCGTAGGATTGCTGGCACCTCTTTCATGTAAGCTTCATCAAATAGAAGTACCTGATTATGTACAAATTATTCTAGTTTTTGTACAATTGATGCTTAATTGGTATACACCATGTAAAGGAGATCACCATAAAACTAACCTGAACCATATCTATTGGTATACAAAAAGAACGATTGTTATTTGATAGCTTTAGTACTATAATATTCATTTGATGTGTTTCCAATTTTCACTAAGCATGTACAATTTTGAACAATTTCTTGTTTATTTCAGATTGTTGGGCAGTCTCTTTTTTACTTGGTAGGAGTTTCAATATTTATGGCTGAAGCAAACAGACATTTGAAGGTAAATGTGGCCCATATATTTGCGTTGTCAGTTTTTATTAGTTTATAGTCTTAACATTACATCCAAATGTATATAAGTTCTTAGACTCATGACATTAGTTTCTTATGGAAGTCATATTAGCATGACTAAGTTCTTTTTCTTTTTATTTGCAGACGTTCAATGAGTTTTTCAAAAGGGAGTTGAAACCTGGTGCAAGACCAATAGCATACATGAATCATGATGATGTTGCTTGCAAAAGGTGGAAGTAAGTGGTGCTCGTAAAACCACTGAGCCATCTTAAAACAAGGTATGTCTCTTACATTAGTGGTGCTGGTGATGATGTAAGTTACATCATGTAACATTTGGTTGCTTGCTCTTGATCGTTTGGCTGATAGAAGAACCTGATTCTGCATGTGACATTAGTTACATATGGTTGCTTGCTCTTGGTCGTTTGGTCTGATAGGAGCTGACTCAATATTGATCACTGAGCCATTGCTCTTGATTGTTTGATCCAACTCAAGTCACTTGAGTATAAGACTTGATATTTTAGTATGATAGTTTAGATAATAAAATTTTCTGATAATGCTTGACTCCATGACCAATGAGAAACAAGTAAATAATTAGTATAATTTTTCAAATTACATAAAATACAAACAAAACCCTAAAAAAATATAAAACAAAGCCAAAAAGACGCAGATTGCTTAACGACGCATAAAAAAGACGCAGACTCTTTAACGACGCAGAAAAAACACCAATCGTTAGTAACGACAAAGAGAGAAAGAGATGACAGAAGATATGATTTCAAGTTTTGATCCAAATTTTGATCCATTTAATACAATGGATTTAGAGACTCAGAAACTTCTTGGAGCTCTTTCAGCAGCTGCTTAGGCTGATGATGATTCATCTGATGGAGCTAAAAATAAGCAAGGAAACAAAATAAGAATTATTGAAGTTGTGGATGATGAAAATGATAGTGATGTTGAAATCAGTCCTCCACCAACCCAAGCTGCTAATTTCCGCAAACAATCCACTTGCAGAACCGGCCCGAGCCTTGAACTCCAAGAAACCAATGTTAAAGTTTATTCTAGATGGTGGAATTGGATCATCTTCAAAGGCGAGAAAAAACAAAACCAAATCTGTTCAGTTTACCATCCGTGGGGGCAAAAAAAGTTCCAAGCTGACACAAAGCAATGGTAAGAAGAAAGTAGTCCATGCCGAGTCAAGCCAACCACAAAAGAAGAAGAAGATTTAAGAGGAACAATTTGATTTGGAAGGTGAATCTGAAGAGGACGAAATGGAGAATCAGAAGGACGACATGCATTGGTCTGATGTATGGATTGATTTTTCTAGGATTCGAAAACCCAATGGTGAGGAGAAAGCTAAATACAATAATTGTAAGAATGAGTATGCATGGAGCTCGCACTCGCATGGAACAAATGGTTTGTGAAGGCATCGTGATAGATGTAAACTTTATCCAAGGAATCTCTGAACAAAAAAACTCGATGATGAAGCCAAATTTGCAAGTGCCAAGTATGATCATGTTGTGTTCAGGCAGCTGGTAACTAAGACTATAATTGAGCATGACCTGCCTTACTCTTACGTTGAGTATGAGAAAGTCAGAGAGACTTGGAAGTACTTGAATGCTGATGTCAAATTCATTTGCCGAAACATAGCTAGAGTAGATGTCTATCATGTTTATTAAAATGAGAGAGAGAATTGAAGAGGGAATTGACTAGTCTTCCTAGAAGAGTAAGCTTCACTTCTGATTTATGGTCATCATTGAAACGTGACGGTTATATGTGTGTGACAACACATTACATTGATCGGAATTGGAAACTGAACAGTAAAATACTGACGTTTTGTGCTCTCCCACTGCCTCATACGGGTATGAATATTGCAATGAAGCATCTTGAATCAGTGGAAGAGTGGGGACTAGATAAAAATGCTCTCTCACATTAGATAATGCTACAAGTAATGATTCGATGCAAAATATTGTGAAATCTCAACTGCTTTTGAGAAATGATTTGTTGTGTGGAGGTGAGTTTTTTCATGTCAGATGTGAAGCTCACATACTTAACCTCATTGTGCAAGATAGCTTGAAGGTTATTAAAGACTCCATGCACAAAGTTAGAGAGAATATTAAGTATGTAACAAAATCAGAGATGCGTGAGATGATGTTTGGAAAATGCGTGGATGATGCTGGTATAAAGGGGAATGCTGGTTTGATAATGGATGTGCAGACAAGATGGAATTCAACATTCTATATGCTTGAAAGAGCTCTTCCGTACCGTGAAGCGTTTGTTAAATTGGAGATATATGATAGGAGAAATTATAAGTTTTTTGCCTACAATTGAAGAATGAAGCAGAGCACTTAATATATGTGTTTTTTGGAGCCTTTTGCTAAGATTACTAGTTTGATGTCAGGTTTGAAATATCCAACATCGAACTTGTATTTCTATCAAGTGTGGAAGATCCATAATTGGCTCCAGGTAAATGAGGAAAGTGATGATGAGATTGTCCAAAGCATGGTGATACCGATGAAAGAGAAGTTCAATAAGTATACTGAAGAAGTTAGTGATCTTTTTGCAATGACGGCTGTCTTTGATCCACACCTGAAGTTTCTAGTTGCAGAATATTTTTTAGGGAGGCTTGACATGAGTACACGTGATGCAAAAATGAAGAACTTACGTCTGAAGCTGAAAATTTTGTTTGAATCATACGACAAAAAATCAGAATCAACCTCACCTTCTACAGAGCCTCGTGAAATAGATCAACAAAATGTTTGTGGAGGATCGAAAGGAAAGTTTGAGAACTACGCTGTAAGTATCATGTTCTGTTTTTTTTTTTAAATTAATTCTGAAACTTAAGAAAATCGTTTTTTACAGTTTTTTTTTAAAAAATACTACATGATTTTTTTGCATTTCACTAAATATGGATAGCTTTGAAAGCTTAGATATTCTCTAGTGGTGGAAAGATAATACTCATAGGTATGACGATTTTCCAGCAATGACTTGTGATATGCTTAGCATTCCAATCACAACAGTGGCTTCAGAATCCTCCTATAGCATCAGTTCTCGAGTTCTTAATAAATACATGATCCGTCTATTTTCAAAGAATGTGCAAGCTCTGATATGCAGTATAAATTGGATAAAATGATTTGAAGCTTATGAATATGGTAAATTACTAACATTATCATATATTTTAGGGTACCATGTTCTTTAAACCTAATTACTTTTTATTTTTGATATCTCTAGAAGATGAAATGGTTGGTGAAGAAGAGACGCTGCCATCGTTCGAATCCATTGTCAGTAATGAAGTTGAAGAAGGAGAAACTTAATTTTTATTTTGATATGATGTTTCTATTTTATTTACATTATGGAATTTGTGGCGCTCTTTTTCCCTTGTCAAGTTTTGTCCCGATGGGTTTTTTTGATAATGTTTTTAACGAGGCCAGATTACTTGGATTTGGTTTTGGTTTTGGTGTTAGTTTACATTAATTGGATTTGATTACTTAGATTCGTCATTGTTACTTCATGTCATTTTATGCATACTAATGAAACCAAACCAAGTTTCTACACTTCAATAATTAGTGGTGTTCTATTGATCATGCAAGATGCAAATAATGTTCCATTTGCTTATAGAATATTAATTGCGAAAAGGTTCAAAAAGTCAGTGAAAGTTTTTTTACTAAAGATTTGATGTAACATAAACTTCAATTGTTATGTTACATGGTAATGTAAGCAACAAAATCAGCATCAAACTCATAATCTTTATGTGTTTCAACTTCATGCCATTGTTATCTAAATGATCAAATATGATGGTTTTTTAAGTGTTACGACTGAGTTTTCATGTTCTATTTGCTTTTAGAATTGGTTTATATTGTAGTCTCATCTATCTTGGTCTCTTTTTGTTGCAGGTGACATGTAAAGATCGGAGTCCCGCGGGACTATACTGCCAAGGCTGGTGCCAGTCGCGGTTCGGGATTAGGAAGTACTTCTAGGGACCGTGTCCTGCGCGGGCATGTACCGCAAAGATCCATATTGAACGTGCCTCGGCGGGGCGGGACTGGGCGGGCCGGTACAACCCAATTACCAACACTACTTATAAGGGTTCTAGTAGATTTTTTATTTACACATATGTTATTTCTATTTAAATTGCTAATCAAACAAAAGCAAATTAACAATGTAAATCAAAACTTGCCCAACAAAAATTTCCTCCAATTTATCCAATAAACATCGATAAGAACCATTATGAGCCTAAATCTCATCATTCAACTAAACATAAGAACACTAGGAAAATTCAAAACATAAGTTGTAACCCTAAATTGGTCTTCTATTGGAAAACATTCTTCTTGAACTTTCCAAATTCTCCGGAGTTTGGAGAACGGTTTCTCAGTTGCGTAGTTAATCGGCATCGATGAGGGTGACTCATAGTCAAGCCATTTTTGCAAAATTTGGAAAAGCTGCAAAAATCGCAAAATTACGATATGCAGGTATTGATTTCTCAAATCGTCTTTCAAATGGGAATGCATTAGATTTAATGTATCAGATTGATGTTCCGCTTAATTTCCAATGCCCTGGATAACTAGTAGGCTAGACTAAGAACATTTCATAATGCTACGCTGTCAATCTCAATTAGCATTTTTCTTTGATATCACTTGCTTTTTCGATTGCATATTCTAGCTCAAAACCCAAAAAATCAGAGGAGGATATGTCCACTTCTTCTCCTGAGTTTATTGGAACATCAGTTTCATCTCTGTCACCGCTGCTGAAAAGACTGTTTGCTTGTAACTGCTATCCAACTCAACTGTGCCTAAACATCTATTCCAAAGCAACTATCATTGGCTCCCTAGTCAAATGGCTTCAAGGCATGCCCCCAATGTAGTGTCTGCTAGGAAGTCAGTTTGGTGTTTCGTTCCACTATCCAGTTGCTCACTGTTTAAACTCTGCGAAACTCATACATTCTCTCCTCAACCGTCAACTTGTAACCATTCGCAAATATGAACTTTGATTCTTATTTGCAGATAACCCGCTACGATTTTTGCTCCGTGAATTTACGTGACATAAGTGGCTTAAAGTATGAATCTTTTTTAGACAAAGTTTGAAATGTACCCTCATCGGAAGATGGTACAGCCATTGGAACAATGTGTAGACGACTCTTCAAAATTGAAGATTTAGGCATGACAATACTAAAAGTTCTTGGGATGCTTGAACAGCAAACGCTCGCTGAATGGAAGCATCTGCCACTAACTCTCATTGCTCTTGTAGACGGTCTACTTGTTTGTACTCACAAACATCTAAAATTAACACCATCGTACGTGAAAATGACTGAAGATTGTAGTAACTTTCTCAAATATCCTTGGGTAAGAGAGGATTTCCTCTCCACTTTGTCTAGATTCACATCGTCTGCACCTGCTTCTTCTTCTGACCTTCCTAAATCCCTTGAGGTTATGCGCGCCCTTCTCAAACAGAAAACAACATCATGTTATGGCTTCCCTTTAGCGCTGCAACTCATGGCTTTCAAATCAACCCTTGCACTTATTGAGAATTTTTTTAAAATAAGACGACTACTTTCTTGGAAGAACCTGACGGATTCAACACAAAAAAAATATACTTCTAAACGTCGAAGACATACTTCAAGTTGAAGCTGATACAAAGGTACAAATTAATCGATTTTTATAACAATTTATCTTCATGACCAAAGTTAAGATATTATTTCCTATTTCATTGTCTTGTGGAAATTAACTAGGTTGTTGTGACATTTTCAATATCCGACGAAAGTGGTGATCTAAAGTGGGAAGACCAAAATGGAAGACCCAAAAGTTGACCTAATACGAGGAGGCCACAAATTCAAAGGTATAGATTTCAGTGGTGGTGATTCTTTCCTTCCACCTTTGCTGACCCCTCCAAAGGTGACAAGCGCCACCGTTGAAAAAGAGTGTCAAAAACTGCCTCGACGTTTTTGCAAACATACTGTGGAACCTGCTTGTTCTACTCAATCACAACATGCTCGAATTCGTCCCCGGTGTGGTCAGGGTAAGGAGTCTGAGTCTGCAGGCACATGACAAATAATGAACTTGTAAGTATAGATTGATAACCAGCCCTTGGTGATCCAACTAAAGTTCTTAGTTACCATGTTCCATTTCCTTTCTAGTACATGTAACACTTGCAGCAACCCAATAAGGATTCACCATTCAACATTTATCAACTACATGCCTCGAATGTGAAACTTAATTAACAACATCGAATTTTGATACATATTTTGCGCTACCCAAATGTAATTATCACTGCAACTGGTGAGCTTACCCTATGTTCTCGTCATTCAGATATTTTTCATATGGTTACTCACTCTCTTCTAGATAGAAGTGTGGCATTCATTGTTGCGTGGTACTCTACCAGATCTATATTGGTTAACTTGTTTAAAATTTTATCCTTCTAAAAGGCTCTCATGATTTCTTTATCATGTAAAAATGATTCAAACACATTGTTGTCGTTCTCCATGACTGTGGTGGACAAGTGAAACTCATTATGGTATATGTTGGTGTTTGAGTCAGCTGTTCCTTTAACTGCTCAAGAACTTGAAGAAAATTTATGTTCATTTTTAACTATTACAGCCCTTCCTGACAAGCGTGTTGTCCTGGTAAAGACCTTAGCGCGTTCCAGTACTATCATGTCAAACTTGAGACTCCACAAATATTAGTGAAACTCACATTTGCGGTTTGTCATTAGATTATCTAACCCAATAATCTAATAATACTTTGTTGAAGCTACACCCTCTCAAGTCTCAACTTAGCAAATACTTCTTGTCACACAACTTATCAGTATTATTAAAACATGATCACTTCTAATATTGGCCCCTACAACGACTGAGCATATTACTTCTTTTCCACTGGACTTACTTTTAAATATATTTATCTAATTATATAATTATAACTACTTTTACACGCTCGATACTTTTTGAAGTAACCTTCATTTTAGTTCCAGAATAATCGGGACCCACTCACAATAACTAAAACTGTCGACTAATATTAATTCCATTGCATACATTTTCAGACAAGTTATTGTTTTTTTACAATCGAGACCCCCTTTATAACATATAATGCTATATCAAACTATTATTTATTTATTTTTTAAAGCATATCATCCTATTATTCATGTTAATGAAACAATATATTAAGTATCACTAAAAGTAGAAGCTTTTTCACCAAACAATAAAACCTTCAGTTTCATTCCTAACATTTACACATTTAATAATGGGAAAATTTGGAGAAATGCATCTAGGTAAGATTTTAATTTGAAAACTACACTTTTATTTAAGTTTTTTGAAAAATAATTTTTAGTATATATAAATTTACCTAATTTCCCAAAGTATTTCTTTATTATTTATCATCTTACTTTTCCTTTTTTATCATTATCATCATAATTTATATATTTTTTTAAAAGTAACAACTTTAACAAAAAATAGATTTTTTAAAAAATTTTTTTTTTTGGAATATCTAAACATTATTCTTTTAAATATATCTTAAACTTAAAAAAAACCTTTGGCGACGTCTCTTTTCATCTTCTTCGTATGCTTCCCTTCTGAAAATTTTCTTTCTTTCTCGAGTTTCATAGATCCTTCCTCTCATCTCATTCATAGGTTTGTTAATTCATGAATCATATCTTGTTTTCTATTTCTGCATCAGTTTTATTCTGAAAATATATTTCTGTTTTTGTTTTCTTTTTTCTTTTAGGAAGATCATGATGCATATAGCTGGAGTTTTTGGAGAGTGGCAGTTGAATAAAGAATCATGGAAATTCATGGTAGATACAGAAAAAGGAGGTAAATTATTTACCATCAAAGAAGGTTTGAAGTTTGAAGATATGGTTCAGATTGTTCACGAAGATTATGGTATAGATAGGTTGGATAATGAGTTAGAACTTAGCTATTCGTTGCCAGAATCAATGTTGCGAGATATGCCTAAGGATACACCTCCTGTTTTTGTGAACAATGATAGACAGTTGGATTCCATGTGTGAAATTTGTAAATCCACGCATCTCCGTCTTTGCATCTCAGTGAAGAATGTCAACCAGAGGTACCAAGATCAAGGTTTATTGTAATGTAAATCTTATCATAGCTCTTGGAAATCAGTAATGTAAATTGTACATCCATAAATGCCAATCTTTTACTGTGAAAGGGGCATGGTATGTCTCTTAACTTTCTTCTCATAAGAGACATACCAACGTCAATATGCTGCATCAAACAAGTATAATTTAATACATGTACATTTTATGATTTTGAGAATAAGAACATGTAAAAATATACTTACTTCTTGACTTAACCAAACTCTTGGTTCAATAAGCTCAATAAAAAACGTTTTGTCTTCTTTTATGGTCCCAAAGTTAACTGTTATATCTCTGCAATTCACAATGTAAATGGTAAGATAAACATAAACATTAATAATAAATCACTAAATATTTTTTTTTTGAAAATACAGACCTGTCTATCTTCATCCATGAATCTAACCATGCAACTTTACCATGGTCCACTACAGCAAAAGGATCATATGATTTCACAACTTGCTTATGTCTTCCCATTCCTTCACCGGTATCCAGTAACAAACCTTACTTCTTTATCTTTTTATCTATTTTTTTCATTGCTTTTTCATCATTTTTCTTTAATGGTGTTACACTCAGCATTTCAACTGAAGAATCTGTAGACTCAGTTGTATTGAGAGTGGTCTTCATGTCTCTTTTCATTGTCTGCAAAAAAAAAACATTACAATCATCATAACTTCACAATAAAAAATAATTCAAAGACAATCCTCACCTTTTGTAAACTTTCAAAGTTTTTGTCAAGATGATTTAACTTAGCTTTTACGCTAGAAATTTCAGAACTAAGCTTTGTGAATCCTCTGTTTAGACTTTCTTCCAACTCTATCATATACACATGAAAGTAAGCTTTCGATAACACTTCAATGCAACTAACACCATTTGTTTTCTTTGATTTTAAAATGTTGATGTGTGTTTGTTCTCCTTCTGCCTTTCTTTTTCCATTATTTTCCTTTTGAATCATGTACTCAATGTCTACCTAAATGACACAAATGAAACAAATTTGTAAAATATAAGAAGAAAATCATTCGCTTAATTTTCATAAAAGCTTCTACGTAAAATCTGAATAAGAACAAGTCGATGTAAACCCACACTCCAAACAGTAAAATCTGACGCATTCATTATTGAGTTTGTAAATAAAAAGAACAAGTCGATGTTATTAAAACTTAACGCTAACATTGAAAATTAAACAACTTACTTGGTATATAATTGACTTCTAGGAAGAATGAATATTTTGTAGAGAAGACGTAACTTGTTTATATAAGATTAAGAAAATAAAATAAAATTCATATAAACTTCATGATAAAGTCAAAACAAATCACAATTTATTTATTTAAGAATATATTTGTTATTTTAAAATATTAATAGGTAAAGTAACATAATTATCTCAATACATATATTTATCTTAAACATTAATAATTATTATATTATTATCAATTTCGAATTTATATAATTATTGAAATATATAATTTGGATAAAAATGTCAATTCACATTTATTAAAGTGTAGTTTTCAAAAACTAAAATAGAAGAGGTAGTTTTCAAATTTCAAACTGTTAATAGAGTAATTTACAAATTATCCCTTTAATAATTAGTACGAATAAACTTACATGTTTTGCATAAGCTTAAGGTCTGTTAGGAAATGACTTGCTTGGTTTCCTTTAAACTTACATGTTTTGACTTAATACAATGAATACATCATAATTATAATGTTTTCTTTTAACTATTATATCCGTCCTATATCATAATACTTATTCAGCTCAACTTTAAATTGATTAAACCAAATTGGATTATGAACTTTTATATAGACTTCGAATTTTTTGATGTCATTAAGAAACCTAACAACTTTGATAAATCTCATAACTTTAAGAAATTAAATTACACAATTTAAATTACATATCTTCAGCAACATAAATATTAATACTTAAAATTATAGTGAATATTCTTGGTTTAAAATTTTGATAATGTAAATTTTAATCTTTTAGTGAATATAAATTAAAATATAAAATGCATTTATAATAGTTTTATTTATAAAACTTCAATTTTAAAATTAATGAACCCAAATAATTACTACCAATTACAAAATAAATGAAACCCAAAGATTTGATCATTTATTATAAAATATTAAAATAAGCATTAATTAATGTAACATAAATAAAAACATTAATTATATTTCATGTCAGTTTTAATTTTATAATATACCCAAAACCATATATTATATACATATTTGAATATCATTTAACAATAAAAAGAGTATATACACGAAATTTAAAAATATTATTTACTACAAAAAAAATTACGTAATATTAGTATAGATATTTGAGTGCTCAAGAATATCTTAAAATTATCATAAAAATAAATTTAAAATAAAATAAAATACAAACTTATAAAAGGTTATTAATAACTAACATGAACTAATATTTCATATCAATAAATTTTAATTTCTCTGTTATTATTTTTGGCTTTTAAAATAAAATCAGTTTTTTTTTGGATTTTAATCCAATCAACCGGTATCCGATAGTGGGTTTTTGGATTTTCATAGGATTTATCAGATTCTTAAAGATTTTTTCATTAAATTTGTATTGGTTATATACATGTCGCCATTCGACTACAGATTTGGATCAGATATAAAAAATACTATTTGAAACTTAGACATTATAATAGAAAACTTTTAAATTAATTATTTTCAAATAAAAAATTATAAATTCATGCAAAATTTTATTGAAATGGTAAAAAAAAAATACTCATGCTTTGAAAGTGCATGTCAAAATCTAATTCAAGTTACAATCAAATACACGTCACACTCCTCATGTAGAGTAGGCTAATATGCCTTGGATGATTACGACCACATAATTATCCCAATACTCTTGAAACCACATACGCTTCATAAGAATATGTTGTGCATCAGCCGACCCAATATACCTTTGTAAAACTTGTAATGTTCATGACTAGTCTATAATGTTGTCCTCCGAATGTCCCTTTGATATCAGAATTTGACGACAGTCTAATATCAGCTCTATTTTAGAGAACTCCAAAGCTACTTACAGTTGTTCAAACAATTCGACGTTCAATCCTTATTAAAACACGCAAAGTCAAAAACTTGTGTATTTCTTCCTTACAACATGACATGTTCTCCCCAAGATAAGCTATTTGTTAGATGGATCTTTTCTCCACCAAGTATGCTAGCTGCTCATTCAACTAAACAATCTTCACAGTGCTAACCAGTATGGTGCTTTTGACTCGGAGCCGTTATGTGTTCCACTATATGGCATATGCATCCCTTTCCACCCACTCATTCAGGCCTTGATTGTTGTTGCCACTGCAATGATCCTTGAGTTTAGTCCTTATATTTTTCTAAAACCGCCTAGTCAGCTCATGCTACGCCAAGTACTGTCCCGCAAGCTTTTTCAAATAATTGAAATTTTCTCATACTTCTTCACATTTGTAGTTTTTCGGGAATGTCTTCGAATTGAATTTTCATCTGATAAATGGCCTTCCACGGAGAGTACTTATTTTAAAAGTCTCTAAGAAGTTCATCAAAGTTAGTTCACAACGTTCTTGTACACCCTTCGTGACTCCCTTCCACCATAAAAAGATGTCCTCCTTCAGGTGGTGAACGGTCGAGTTCCTACAAGCGTTACGGAATATGGTTCTATTTGAATTCCTTTACGAATTCTCCATATAGTTGCTCGTATTGGTAGCATATGTTTTCCACCGAAGAACTCCATTTTCAAGTTGCTGAGGTATCTCATCATTTTCCAACATGATGATCCTTGCACTTCCGCACGCATATGCACTGATGAAAGTTGGAGATATAATCGCTCCTGGATAGAGTAACATGGCTCTATATTTTCCTGCAGCACCAGTCCTTTGCATCCGGCCTACATAGATCTCATGGTACTTCTACAATTCTTCCAAGTCATTGTATGCACCACAATTTCTGCATCGTATGGAACCACACCTCCTGCCTCGGGCTGGATGTTGAGACGATCTTTGGATGGCAATCACTGCTTGCACAACTCTGGTGTTCTTTGGCATGATGGATACCGAAAGGATTAGAAGATAACCTACCAACTAAGAGGATAAGAAAGTAGCAGGAGCTTCACTCTGAATGATGCCTTTTATTGAAAATAATCCTCCCCCATTTAATAAAATGTTTAAAATTGTTTTGAAATTCGGATATAAACTCTTTCGAACTACACCTACCCATCCGGGACAACACCAGCTGGTTTTATCCCCTGTTCTGATACCAATTGTAACAGCCATATCCCTAGGATCTTAGTTATAACCTCAATAATTTCACCTTACAACCAATAAACCTTTAGTAAGAACCGTATCGTCTTACATAAACCAAAGTCAAACGTAAAAGTCGAATAACTAAATGAAATTCTTAGAAAACGCGGTAAAATTTCTAAAAGATAATGAAAACCCAAAGCGCTTGCACCATACATACTTACATTCTTGCTTTCTATCAGCCATACCTGAAAAGAGAGGGGTGAGTATGAATTACTCAGTGAGGGTGGGTTCCAGGAAACCACGAACTCAGCTGAGAGTTGACATGTAAACAATCAACATAGTCATAAGATCTATTATGCAAAAAGAAACCTAGACATAAGGACTTATGGCCCGCTCATGCTTCCATTGATGTCGGCCTGTCCCGAGAGATCTTACGTTTCACAAATGTCTCCCAGCTTCCTATGCAACTACCCACTAGCAACCTGTTGTCCCTCTCGACACTTTCTGTCATACGGTTCACGTCCTTTCATGGTCTAATGGTCACTTATACCCAGATTCGACATGACTCGATCGTATGGCGTCCCACTATTTCTA
Organism: Moricandia moricandioides; assembly: GCA_905132885.1. Classification (NCBI taxonomy): domain Eukaryota; kingdom Viridiplantae; phylum Streptophyta; class Magnoliopsida; order Brassicales; family Brassicaceae; genus Moricandia; species Moricandia moricandioides. The sequence continues at coordinate 93,126 of CAJHQQ010000276.1, forward strand.
TCCTGCCACTTCACGGTCACCGTTCGTACACGACCTTTCACATTAAATCATCACATCTCTTTCTAGACGCCACCAGTTCGCGATGTCTCAATCAACACACTCATTCACATTAACTCATTCTCATTCACATTAACACATTCTCATTCACATTCACATTAATTCATTCCCATTCTCATTCCTATTCACGTTGTCACTAACTCATTATTAGTTTATCACTAACCTATCACATATAGATGCTTTCATCACATCAAAACATATCACACATCACAAGCAACCTAGATATAGCATATATCACATCATTCACATAAGCCTAAATCTGATTAACAAATGACTAATGTCCCTACGGTTTACTCTACATAAGACGAGTTCACAATTAGGTCCTCATCTTTTCCTTACATGACAGTACAGATCATGATCTGGAAGAAGAAGATGAAGGCAGCCACATAACCACATATATGCACTCTCATACTCAACAAAATATGAGAAAAGGTATTAAGGATTAGATCTATCACACCCAGTGACAAATCATTGGGAGGCAAAAGAAGGAGATGTTGATCTGAGGTTTACCATACATATTTGTCAAACTACGACGAAGGGAAAAGCATACCGGAAGCAGTGACGAGGCGACCGCGGGGAGAGAGAGAAAGAAAGAAGAAAAGAGAAGAGAAGAAGATGTCCGACGGCTAGGGTTTTCGGGCCTCCTGAGAGCTCTGAAAAGCTTCGCTAGAGTTTCTCCGATGGAAGAAAAGAGAAGGGTAGCTCTCTTATTTACAAGAAAAGAAGAGAGATGGAGAGCTTACCTTAACGGGCCGTAATCTTAACAAACTTCTTTTAAAGAAAAAGAGAAACTTATGGGCTTGAGTTTGGGAATGTTACAAGTTCGGTCAGGATTTAAAAACACTAATTGAGACTAATAGAAATTGAGATGTATTAAATTTTTAAAATGATGATACCAATGATCTAAAATAAATTTATGACTACTGAATAATAACTATAAAGGACACTGTAGGCGTAAAAAAAGTTTCCTTAATTTGTGTGTAAATGCTATAACGTCATGTATAAACGAACGGACGGAGTACATCATAGAGAATGTGTCATCAAACGAATCGATTTGAATATGTAGAAATAATTTATCTTCATATGCCGGACCAACTTACAAATGCTGGAAATATGGACTTTTGACCATAACAACTAAAAATATGTGACAAAGAAAAAGAACTAGGAACGTCAAATTGGAAATATATGGTCAAAATTTTTTTTACATGAAAATGAATTGGTGAGACTACGAGTAGTAAGAGTCGTTAGAATGTGAGGATTTTGGAGAGTTGGATCATTGGCCTGTCAATGGATATGAAAAAAGAAGAAAAAAAAAGGTTATTTGCAAAAATGACTCAAAATTCTAATTCAAATGCAAAAACTAACCTACTATTTTTTAGAATTTTCATTTGCTTTATTCACCCTAAATTTTCTAGTTATTCACAAAAATGTCATTATTTTTTTTAAAATAAGTATTTTACTCTATCATCCTCATCTTCACCAAATATTTACAATATTGTCATTGCCATCAATCTCCCAACTACCATGAACAACCAATTTGAAGGTCTTAATGGCAAAAAAATGAATTTTTATCTTATTATCTCATTTGTTGTGCACTCAAACCACATGTCTTTCACTTTCCTTAAAAATTCGTTCAAAAAACCCAAGATTTTTATTCCAAACTTTGTAATGTTCATAGAAACGTCGAACCTCATGTATTTTGGTCATTAACGGATTGGTAGCTTGAGTATTGAAGTTCTGTGTGCTTGGAGAAGCCTAAGCAAGTCATCTGACGGTCCAAGATATGAAATCAATATTGTCATTGCCATCAATCTCCCAACTACCATGAACAACCAATTTGAAGGTCTTAATGGCAAAACAATGAATTTTTATCTTATTATCTCATTTGTTGTGCACTCAAACCACATGTCTTTCACTTTCCTTAAAAATTCGTTCAAAAAACCCAAGATTTTTATTCCAAACTTTGTAATGTTCATAGAAACGTCGAACCTCATGTATTTTGGTCATTAACGGATTGGTAGCTTGAGTATTGAAGTTCTGTGTGCTTGGAGAAGCCTAAGCAAGTCATCTGACGGTCCAAGATATGAAATCAATATTGTTTTTAGTTCTGTTCGCGAAGAAGACTTCTAGAGAAGTCTTCTGGTCAGTGCATAGGTTAGTTTTGCAATTGACCTTTTGCGTGTTTTGACTAGAAGACTTCCCCAGCAGTCTTCTAACTTTCCTTTGATTACAAAAAAAAACAAGGAGAACCGAGAAGACTTCTCTACAAGTCTTCTCGGATAAACAAGTTGGTTTTGCAATTGACCGAAATTTTTCAAAAAGTTTGACTTTTGTAGAAGACTTCCCTAGAGGTCTTCCGGCGGAAGACTTCTAGGGATTCTTGTCTATAACATGAAGTCTTCTCAGCGTCGCCAGAAGTCTGCCTAGGTTACTTTTGCAATTGAGAATTAATAGAAAAACATTAAATATTAAATAGAAGACTTCTCTAGAAGTCTTCCGCTAGTCTTCTCAAGTTTTATTCCGGGTTTCTGGTCAAACATTTGGTAGAGAGAGAAGACTTCTTAAGAGGTCTACTGCCAGAAGACTTCTCGAGAAGTCTTCTCATTAATATTTAATGTTTTTCTATTAATTCTCAATTGCAAAAGTAACTCAGACAGACTTCTGGCGACGCTGAGAAAACTTCATGTTATAAAAAAATAAGCTTCCCTAGAAATCTTACGCTAGAAGACTTTAAGAGAAGTCTTCTACAGAAGTCAAATTTCTGAAAATTTTTGGTCAATTACAAAACCAACCTGTTTATCCGAGAAGACTTCTAGGGAAGTCTTCTCTAGGAATTTCGAGAATTTTTCAAATTCAAAAGGAAGCCAATATTTACAAAGGAAAATTTCTCAAGATGTCTTCTACAAAGTAGACTTCTAGAGAAGTCTTCCTTCGTAAATTTACAATTGCAAAAATGACCTAAACGGAAGACTTCTCTAGGGATGACTTCTTTAAAAGTTTTCTCTAGGGAAGACTTCTTAAGAATTCTTCTACGTCAATCTTTATTAAATTTCAATTTTCTCAAAACTGAAAACGAATTTTTAATATTTTCTTGTTAATTAATGTGTATTAGTCAATATTGGGGCTCCTGAGTGAAATTCATAACTAAAATGATGATAATTATGAGGTTACAAACTTTTTATGTTTATTAATGTTCATAGCTAAACGTAGAAGACTTCTTAAGAAGTCTTCTTCGTATTTTTTTTAATATGATGTTATGTGTTTGCCAATGTGTTTTAATATGATTTTTTTCAGATGATGCTTCAGTTACCTGTTGTTTACGGAGAATGGTTGGTGAAAGATAATTCTTGGGATTTTGTGGTTGATAATGTCAAGGGAGCGAGAATATTGTTTTTGAGTGATGGTTCTACACATGATGAACTTGTTGAAATGGCTGTGGAAGATTTTAACATCGATAAGAACGCAGAGGTTGTGGATTTAACTTACTTGTTACCAGACGCACTAATGCAACAAGTAGCTCCTGATACTCCTCCTATTCATGTTACAAGTGATAAACAAGTTCAGAACTTGATCAAGATAAGTAAAACACATGTTGTATGTCTTTGTGTATCAAGCCGAGGCAGGATGAGGAATGTTAATGATGCCAACGCTGAAAGAAAACCTAGCTGTTGAAGGAGAAGAAGAAAATGAAGTGGAAGATGATGATAATTTGCCTCAAGATATAAATTATGAGGAGGAGAAGTATGTTGCTGAAGTGGATGATGAGTTTGGAGATTACAGTGAGTATGGAAGAGTTAAGGAAGAGGAAGAGGAAGAAGATATATGTTTTGAGAATTTCAAAGAGACATATGTTAATGAAGGAGAAAGCTCGAATGGGATAGTTGACACCAAAATCTATGTCAACCAGAGTTTTATCAGTAAAACGACATTGGTTTCAGAGTTGCGGTTGACAGCGATGAAGCATAAATTCTCCTTTAAAATATACAAGACCACTAAAACTCTACTTGTAGCAAAATGTCGTGTTCTCTGGTGCAAATGGAAGCTTAGAGCGAGTGTGAAACATGGAACAAACAAGTTTTGGGTAACAAAGTATGTGAAGACTCATACATGTTTTGTGTCTGAACGACGGGCTCACCGGAAACATTTTACTGCAAAGTATGTTGGTCAACTTTTCGTAGATAGCGTTGGGATCATTGATGGGTTAAATCCGAAGCATATCCAAGATGCAATGAGGAACATGTTTAGCATGACTCTAGATTACACCACTCCATACAGAGCATTGTTACATGCTCAAAAATTGGTAAGAGGATCAGCAGAAGAAGGGTATGAGAGACTGTCTTCATATTTGGAGCAAATCACGTTAGGAAATCTGAGTTTTAAGACTAGTATAGAACTTGATGTTGAGAATAGATTTAAGTATTTATTTATATCATTGGAAGCTTCTATTGCTGGTTTTCAGTATCAAAGAAGGGTCATCATAGTGGATGGGACTAACCTAAGTGGGAATTATGAATGTGTTATGTTAGTTGCAGCTGCACAATATGGTAATTGTTAGATATTTCCATTGGCTTTTGGAATCGTAGATATAGAAGATGATGCTGCTTGGGAATGGTTTTTCACACAACTGAGGAGTTGTGTATCTGATCAGCATGCTTTGATGATAGTCTTTGACCGGCACAGAGCTATTAAAAGCGCGTGTGAAAATTTGTTCCCTTGGGCAACCCCAGGAATATATTATTACAACAGAACATTGTCCAAAAGTATAAAGGAAAGCATCTATTGTACTTGCTTAAAGGTGCTGCTTATGCTCATACACTCTTCGACTTTAATTAACCGCTACATGGAGAAGATCCGGAATGCTAACCCGGCACTGAGAACATATTTGGAGGAAGCGGATGTGAGACTATGGTTAGAGGTTCATTGTCATGGAGAAATGTATAATATAAAAACGAGCAACATAGCTGAATCTATTAACTCCGCTCTCAAGAGAGCAAAAGGATTTCCATAGTGTTTCTTTTGGAGTTTATAAGAGAAAAGTTGGGAAGGTGGTATTGGAAAAGGTGAGAAGATGGTCTGAATCTCACAACTGAACATAGTCGTGGAGTTGAATATTTATTGGCGATTCGTGAGGAGTTAGCGGATACGATGACTGTCCAACCAATTGATGGAAGTCGATTCTTTGTGGAAGGTGGCAAACATGACTGTGTTGTTGATTTGGAACATACTAAGTGTGATTGTGGTGTCAATGGAATCGAGAAAATACCTTGCTCGCATGCTATAGCAGCTGGAATCTTTGCTAATCGGCATATTGCAACACTTGTATGCCCCCTATACTCGAGAGAATATTTGTATGCATGATACTCACATAATATATATCCTTGTGGTGGAGAAGTTGAGTCCCGGACTTGTTTTCCTCCAGATGTAAAGCGTGGTCCAGGGCGACAAAAGAAATCAATATGGCAATCTTGGTTGGAGCTATCTAGGATGAGAGGACACAAACCGCGGAAGCTACAGAAGGATTATAGCTGCTCAAACTGCAGACAACCTAGTCATACACGTCTAAATTGTCCAAATAGTGAGAACTAATCTTCTGTAAGTCTTCCAGAGGATTTTTTTGTAAGTCTTCTGCAAGTCTTCGGGAAGTCGTCTGGATGTCTTCTGTAAGTCTTCCAGAGGATGTCTTCTGTAAGTCTTCCAGAGGATGTCTTCTTGAAGTCTTCTGTAAGTCTTCGGTAAGTCTTCTGGATGTCTTCTGTAAGTCTTCTGGAGGATGTCTTCTTAAATTCTTATGTAAGTCTTAGTAAGCCGTCTGGATGTCCTCTGTAAGTCTTCCGGAGGATGTCTTCTTGAAGTCTTCTGTAAGTCATCTGGATGTCTTCTACTATATCATCCTCATCTTCACCAAATATTTACAATATTGCCATTGCCATCAATCCCCCCAACTACCATGAACAACCAATTTGAAGGTCTTAATGGCAAAAAAAACGAATTTTTCTCTTACTATCTCATTTGTTGTGCACTCAAACCACATGTCTTTCACTTTCCTTAAAAAAACATTAAAAAAACCCAAGATTTTTATTCCAAACTCTGTAATGTTCATAGAGTAACGGATTGGTAGCTTGAGTATTGAAGTTATGTATGCTTGGAGAAGCCCATGCAAGTCATCTGATGGTCCAAGGTATGAAATTGATATTGTTTTCCAGATCTGTTCACGAAGAAGACTTCTAGAGAAGTCTTCTGGTCAATCCATAGGTTAGTTTTGCAATTGACCTTTTGCGTGTTTTGACTAGAAGACTTCTCCAGCAGTCTTCTAACTTTCCTTTGATTACAAAAAAAAACAAGGAGAACCAAGAAGACTTCTCTACAAGTCTTCTCGGATAAACTGGTTGGTTTTGCAATTCACCAAATTTGTCAAAAATTTTGACTTTTGTAGAAGACTTTCCTAGAGGTCTTCCGGCGGAAGACTTCTAGGGAAGTCTTCATTTCTATAACATGAATTCTTCTCAGCGTCGCCAGAATCTGCCTGAATTACTTTTGCAATTAAGAATTAATAGCAAAACATTAAATATTAAATAGAAGACTTCTCTAGAAGTCTTCCGCTGGAAGATTTCTCTAAAAGTCTTCTCAAGTTTTATTCCGGGTTTATGGTCAAAGATTTTGTAGAGAGAGAAGACTTCTTAAGAGGTTTACCGCCAAAAGACTTCTCGAGAAGTCTTCTCATTAATATTTAATATCTTGCTATTAATTATCAATTGGAAAAGTAACCTAGACAGAATTCTGACGACGCTGAGAAGACTTCCCTAGAAGTCTTCCGCCGGAAGACTTCTAGAGAAGTCTTCTACAAAAGTCAAATTTCTGACAAATTTTGGTCAATTGCAAAACCAACATGTTTATCCGAGAAGGCTTCTAGGGAAGTCTTCTCTGGGAATTTCGAGAATTTTTCAAATTCAAAAGTAAGCCAATATTTACAAAGGAAGACTTCTCAAGATGTCTTCTACAGAGTTGACTTCTAGAGAAGTCTTCCTTCGTAAATTTAAAATTGCAAAAATGACCTAAACGGAAAACTTCTTTAGAAGTCTTCTCTGGGGATGACTTCTTTAGAAGTTTTCTCTAGGGAAGACTTCTTAAGAAGTCTTCTACGTCAATCTTTATTAAACTTCAAATTTTCTCAAAATTTTTAATATTTTCTTGTTAATTAAAGTGTATTAGTCAATATCCTGAGTGAAATTCATAACTATAATGATGATAATTATTGGGTTACAAACGTTTTATGTTTATTAATATTCCTAGCTAAACGTAGAAGACTTCTTAAGAAGTCTTTCGTGAGAAGACTTACGGAAGACTTCTTAAGAAGTCTTTTCCGTATTTTTTTAATATGATGTTCTGTGTTTGCTAATGTGTTTTCATATGATTTTCTCAGATGATACTTCAGTTAAATGTTGTTTACGGAGAATTGTTGGTGAAAGACAATTCTTGAGATTTTGTGGTTGATAATGTCAAAGAAGCGAGAATGTTCTTTTTGAGTGATGGTTCTACACATGATGAACTTGTTGAAATGGCTGTAGAAGATTTTAACCTGGATAAGAACGCAGAGGTTGTGGATTTAACTTACTTGTTGCAAGACACACTAATGCAACAAATAGCTCCTGATACTCCTCCTATTCATGTTACAAGTGATAGACAAGTTCAGAAATTGATCAAGATAAGTAAAACACATGTTCTACGTCTTTGTGTATCAACCCGAGGCAGGATGAGGAATGTTAATGATGCCAATGCTAAAGGAAACCTAGCTGTTGAATGAGTCTTCCGGAGGATGTCTTCTGTAAGTCTTTCGGAGGATGTCTTCTGTAAGTCTTCTGCAAGTCCTCTGTAAGTCTTCCGGAGGATTTCTTCTTGAAGTCTTCTGTAAGTCTTCAGTAAGTCTTCAGTAAGTCTTCGGTAAGTCGCATGGATGTCTTCTGTAAGTCTTCCAGAGGATGTCTTCCTGAAGTCTTCTGTAAGTCTTTGGTAAGTTGTCTGGATGTCCTCTGTAAGTCTTTCGGAGGATGTCTTCTTGAAGTCTTCTGTAAGTCGTCTGTAAGTCTTCGGTAAATTGTCTGGATGTTTTCTGTAAGTCTTCTGGAAGTCTTGTGCACTTATATCTTATGTCTTATGAACTTATCTTATGTCTTATGTCTTGTGAACTTATGTCTTATGAACTTATCTTATGTCTTATGTCTTGTATTTGAATAGGTTCCTTCATTAGAATTAGTTTTACAAAAAGATTAGTTCAAGGTTACAAAAGATTAGTTCAAGGTTACAAAAGATTAGTTCAATCGTACATATCCAAGCCCTCAATATCGGTTTCTGTCCCATTGTTGCCAGGCGTCTCATCAAATAGGTCCGTAGCCATCTTCTCCCTAATGCTCTTGACATTCTTATCAGAAAAGGCAGGAGGAAATGATTCCATTACAAGAGCATGACACTCAATAAATTTCAAGGTGAACACACCACAATCACCAGCACGACACTAAGGTACTCTGGCAGTCACTCTCGCATATGTGAATGGCTCTAGTGTGTATTTCACTCGCTCTTCGACGGAGCCAGCACATTCAATAAGCAGATAAGATAGCATCTTGGCAAAAGGCTCCATTAAGTCAGTGAGTTGAGCATGTCTAATATGGGAAATAATGCTTTCCCAGATATTAATGTGTCTGTTTGGAATGGACCCCCAAATAGCAATCCAATGATCATTCTTGAGGTTAACTGGCGCATAAATATCATCCACCTCCGATCCCCAAACCTTATTTATTTGGCAAAATTTGGGTAGTAAACTAGCATAATAATCCCAACTCCCTGCAGGGAGCAGCCTTCCTAACTAGTTTACATCGGGCTCTGACCTCTTAAACTCTGGGTACTTGAACATTCACATTCTGCTAAACACATGATCAAGAAATCAAAGCCTCTCGGTCCTAAAGTGCTCTGGATGCCTATGAAACCGCTGCCTCAGTAAAATGATATAACCATCAATATGCTGCATTGACAACATATCAAGTCAGAAGACTTCAAGAAGACATAACAAGTCAGAAGACTTTCAAGAAGACTTCAAGAAGACATCCTCCAGAAGACTTCTAGAAGACGTCCTCCGGAATACTTGCAGAAGACTTCAAGAAGACTTGCAGAAGACTTGCAGAAGACATCCTCCAGAAGACTTCCACAATTAAACCTTAAAAATCTTACTGAGTCGTAGAGCCATTTTAGGGGTGTTCGGATGTTGGAATACCACAGACTTGGCCCCAGTTGTCTTTTATCAATAGCTACTTTATGATTCCTTAAAATAGCAAAACTAGATCAACAAACAACAACAATCAACTTAATGTTATGTGGGATATTAGTACTTACGGATCTTTTTTTTTCAAAAATTCAATAAGAAACTTATTGTTCTTCTTGTCAACAGGAGCAAACGGATCATAGCCAAGACTAGTCTTCTTGTTCGGTACGATTACTTTGGCTGTGTTGTTGCCCTGATAAGGAGACTGTTGTGATGCAACAAGCTTCCTATCTCGCTCACTCTTTCCCCTGAGGAATGCCATGGTAGCATCTTTCTTTACCCGGCGTCTCTCTTCCTCCCTATCCAATTCTGATTTAGTTGGCTCATTTTTATCCATAATGACAACACTTGCATCTTTTACCTACGCGACCCGAGGTACATTGATACTACTCATTTGTTTTTGGTCAGTGTTTTGTTCACACTTCCTGATTTCTTCTCATTCACACTCTTACTCTGCAATTTCGAGTTCTTCAGCTCTTCCTATTCATCAGCATGGAAAGCATCCTTTACAGCAGGAAGTAATCTGGGGTCATCAATATGATATCCAATGCTCTTCAATGGAATGGGCTCTTCCCCTAGGGTGAACAACCTCTTCGGGAGTTATGGTAATTCCATTTTATAGCCTGAAAACAAGGAAAAAACAACATCTCAAGCATAAAAAAACAAACCAAGACTTCTATACTAACATCCAGACTATGAAGACCTTGGAAGACTTTGGAAGACTTCGGAAGACTTTTGGAAGACTTCGGAAGACTTACGGAAGACTTCGGAAGACTTACGGAAGAATTCGGAAGACTTACGGAAGACTTATGGAAGAATTACCGAAGACTTACGAAAGACTTACCCAAGACTTACGGAAGAATTCATGGAAGACTTACAGAAGACTTCATGGAAGTCTTCCGGATGACTTCCATGAAGTCTTCCGGATGACTACCATGAACACTTACGGATGACTTCCATGAAGACTTACGGATGACTTCCATGAAGAATTACGGGTGATTTTCATGAAGACTTACGGCACACTTCCGGGAGACTTACGGATAAATGGGTCAACTTGAGGTCGGAAAGGAAAGAAATATAGGAAGAAGTCACGGGGAGAAACGAATGGTTTCAGATCTGAAATAAAGAGGAACCGGTTACCTGGAAGAGATTCGTCGAAAATCGTCACAGTAATCGCCTTAGAAGAGGGGTTTTCACCAAATTTTTTTCTGAAACACCGAAAAGTGAAAAAAAACAGTGAAAAAATATTATTTATATGTACGGTAAATTATTAGGTTAGGTTAAATATATTTTGGTTTTTTCGGGTTAATTTCAAATTGAAGGTAAATTAACTTCGAGTTTGGTTTGGAAGACTTCTTAGGAAGTGTTCTCGGAGTCTTCCATGAAGTCTTCTACTGCATTATATGTTAGAAGTCTTCTGGAAGTCTTCCGAAACCCTAAATCAATTAACTAACCAAAAAACACTTTCTTAAACATAAAATAAACTTAGAAAGTGTTTAAATCATCTTATTAGAGGATCACTAACACATATTCGTAAAATTCAAAAAAAAAGTTAAAAAGACAAGATTTCAAAATCTACTCCTAAAACTACCTACAATACTATCACATATGTTACTAAACCCTAAACCAATGAATACTATGACTCATTCTACATTAAATCATCTAGGTTGAAAACAATTCAATTTTAGTTGATATAAATTTACATTATTTACAAATATTTGTGGTTACACGATTTCTATTTTTTCTCTATATAAATATGTTTTATAAATTTTATAAATTATTTTTAAGATATATTGTTTGAGAAGACTTCTAGATCAGTCTTCCGGAGAATACGTACATGGAAGTCTTCTCAGAGAAGATTTTCGGAAGACTACTGGACGACTCACGGAAAACTTTCATAAGACTTCGCCATTAGGCGGGAATTTGAATTTCACTGAAATTCAAGCGGTAAAATTGTAGAGTTTTCTGTGAAGTCTTCCATGAAGTCTTCTACTGCATTATATGTTAGAAGACATCTCACGAAGTCTTCTGAAACCCTAAATCAATTAACGAACCAAAAAACACTTCCTTAACATAAAATAAAATTAGAAAGTGTTTAAAATCATATTATTAGAGGATCACTAACACATATTCGTCAAATTAAAAAAAAAGTTAAAAAGATAAGATTTCAAAATCTACGCCTAAAACTACCTACAATTAGGGGTGGGACGGACCGGATATCCGGAGTATTTTAGGATATCCGGATCCGGATTCGCCGGATCCGTGACTTTAGTATCCGGATCCGCGTCTTCCGGGTTTCCGGACTTCAGATATCCGTCTAGATATTGTGATACCCGCGGATACCCGGATTCGGATCCGGATCCGTAAAAGTAATTAAAAATAAATAAAAAATATTTTAAAAATATAAAAAAATGAAAAATAAAACATAAATTAAATATTTATACAAAATTTATGAATATATATATGACATAGAATATTAGTAAAATTTAAATATAATATTAAAAATATTTTATGTATAAAAACTAATATATAAAATATAATTATTAATAAAATTAAAAATTTAATATATTTTAAAAATACGGATCCGGATCCGGATATCCGGACTTAAAAATTAAGATATCCGGATTTGGATCCGGTTTGGACGGATCCAAAATTTTACTATCCAGATTCGGATCCGGGCATTCCGGATATCCTATTTTCGGAGCGGATCCGGGACGGATCTCGGATCGAATCCGGATCCCGGATAATACGTCTCAGGCCTACCTACAATACTATCACATATGTTAGTAAACCCTAAACCAATAAATACCATGACTCATTCTACATTAAATCATCTAGGTTGAAAAAAATTCAATTTTAGTTGATATAAATTTACATTATTTACAAATGTTAGTAGTTACATGATTTCTATTTTTCCTCTATATAAATATTTTTTATAAATTATTTTTAAGATTTATTGTTTGAGAAGACTTATAGAGAAGTCTTCCGGAGAATACGTACATGGAAGTCTTCTCAGAGAAGACTTCTAGAGAAGTCTGTCGTAGAAGACTTACGGGAAGTCTTCTAATGGAAGACTTCTCTAGAAGTCTTCTCACGCGAAAATGTTATTATGGTAAAATTAAATACAAATTTTTTGTTTATTCACAATGAGTTTGTTGTATTTTCACTAGCCTTTTGGGTTACTTTTGCATTTGATTAAATTTGGGGTACACTTTTGCATTTGAAATCAAGTTTTGAGTCATTTTTAGTAATTTCCCCAAAAAAAAAACAGTACATGTGAGCCTTTACTACTTCACCATCTTTTGTACTCCCTCTTTTACAAAAAGATCCAAGTTTTAGAAAAAAATTGTTTCTAAAAGATATATATTTTATATTTGCAATGTACTTTTTATTATTTAATAATTGTAAATTGCAATTTTCACTAAAATTAATTATATTTATTGAATTTTTATTGGTCAAAAGTTGTGAAAAATAGTTAAACACAGAAACAATATATTTATAATTCAAATTTATTATGGTTTCTTAATGTGTATGAAACTCTATGTAATTTTTTAAAACGGATAGAGTATATTACAAGGATAACTTTTCATCCGAAAAATTTCCCTTCAATTGTATCACCACGACTAATGATTATACTGGATTACATAGATTTTTTTTTGTAAAACTTGCATGTACTAGTAAGTATAAATTGTATTTTTTTTGTTTAATTGCCTCTAAACTCATAATATAAAAGCTTTAATTAAAATTTGAGTAATATCCTAAGATAGATCTAAAAAAATTTTTATCATCAGAATAATTTTCAAAGAGAAATATGATCAAAGTTCACTTTATTAAAAAATATAATTATATATTTATACCTTTTGGTTTAACTTATCTAAATTTAGGGTTTAGAGTTATGGATAAAGTTTTGGAGGTGAAATTTTTTTAAAAAAAATTAAAAATATTAAAATTTTCAAAATAAAAATATATTTTGGTTATTTTCTTTGTAAATTCATTTTTATAACAAAAAATTCAAAAAAAATCTATTTAGAGAGTTTGTAAATAGAATAACAGAAGAAGAATCCGATGAAACTGTTTTCTCACGCTTGTCGGTTTTCATGATAAATTCGACCGACGCTTTACGGATTTAGTCACATGGAAAGGCGTCTGGGTCAAAATCGTTAACTTCGCAAGTCCGGAGGTTCTACTAGTAACCTTCGAAATTTCTTCTCTCACTCCCATGATCCCATCTACGAAAATGCATTAGAAAATACTATGGCACTAATTAATACCATATAAATACATTTTTCGGCTAACTCCGTTTAAATGCACACAAATGTGCCCACGTGAGATCATGTTATATTAGTGTAAACGAAAAACTTTTGAGATCCATGCGAATAATCTTAGTAGCTGTCAAAGGAATCTTTCTGGCTTGTATACGGACTGTCATAATTAGTTTTGTAATTTAAAAACAACACCGACATTACTTTAGTCACGTTTTATATTATTACTAGGAGTGTGTCAGCGCTTCGAACGGGATATTGTTTTATCGTTATTAAGTTCATGTTTTTAGATGAAGTAATTATGTAGTCATTTTTATTTGTTAAGAGCATTATTTGGTATTTTTATTATGTTAAGTATTAGTAGGTGATAGATTAATATATTACTTACTTATTTTTCAAATAATAAATCATTGTGTATATAGTAGTACTTGTTAGTGATAAATAAATTTATCTCTCTGTTGTTGTTATGAATTTTCTCTATTTATTTTTATTTTTATTTTGTATTTTTAAATTATATTATATATTTCACTATATAATTATTTATTAATAAAAAGGTTGATGATAAAATTTTAGTTGAATTTATGGGTTATAAAATTTTTTGTTAATAAAAATAATTAGAAGATGATAATTTAGGAGTATTCATTAATAACTTTAAATTATGTTTATGTGTCAAGTTTATAGACAAATATTTAATAAAATAGATTAAGGAAAAGGGAGAAAATTATATTATATATATATATATATCCTGTTTATTTATATGATTAAATTGTGAACTTGTTTTTTGGTCTAGTGGTTTGCAGTTATTTAAATATTGTAAGTTTATATTAGTAGCCGTTTTACTTTGTATGTTTAATTTGACGGTTTATTTTGGTCATCTTAGTTATCCTTTAACATGTTAGGTGATTAAATTGGTTAGTATAATTTCTATTACCTGTGATTTTCTTTTGTATTTTACTTTATTCAAGTTTTTATAGAGCTTAATTGGGGGTATAATATAAGTGTACGGGTTACCATAACTGAATTGTCTATAAGATTTGATTGTTTTGAGAACATATTTTTTTTTGGAGTAATTAGTGTTTTGATAGTTAAGGAAATACTATAACGTGTGTTTTTGCTTAAATTTTGGTGCATGAAAAAATAATGTGGCGAGAGTTTACATATGATTTTTTTCTGTCGAATCATGAGTTTACATATGATTTAAATTAATAAAAATTAATGTGGCAAAAGTTTGGATATGATCGACACATTGAATTTGAAAGTGGATGATGAAAACCCATAGATAAAAAAGGCTTAGTAAAGCAATTTGGATAAGAGGTCTAGAGATTTTTGGCCTAATTTTTGTATTTCTCTGTTTGGCTACTTACATCGGGAAACATAACCAATTAAGACAAAGTAAGCCATAGCTTCATGCAGTTACTTTATTCTTCAGAGATCTCATGTCTGAAGGAGTAGTTCCAATCTGTGATGGCTCGATTGATTAGGGAGAGGATTGAATCCGGCGGAGGTAGTAAAGAAGGCCTTACTTAAACATAATAATATAGAAGGAACTTTGGTGTGTCTGTCGAAAGAATGCTATTTGTCATTTTATTAACTTTTCTTATATATTTTATTAATGCTTGAGAATGTGAGAAAAAATCAAGTTTCTGCAAAACTAATAATCTATTTTGTTAAAATATAAAAGTAAGGCAAAATGATTGAAATGTATAGAAAATTAGAATATTATTTTAGAATCTCGAGAAAATTTTATATATTTATTGAAGGATTTTTGTTTGTCTTGTTGATATGAATTACATTCTTGTGTCAAGTCTTTTCTGCGATATATGTTAACAATGTTAGTCTAGTCTATTATATTCAGTGTCTGCATGATTCTTAGATGTATAGATGTTCATCCTCTCTGATATCACGTCTAATTCTATCAGTGGGTCACACATAAAGCCTAAATATAGAAACAATCTACTAAGCCCAAAAAAGAATTACATAACGAAAAGTAATCTGACGTGGCACATTCTCCTTCTCTGTATGCTGACGTGGCAGCATATTTTTCTTTATATATATAGATTTTAATCAGATGCTTAATGATTAGTTTCAGGTGTCAAAAAGACAGTAGTAGAAATTGTGGAATGACATGAAACTTTTGTCGTGAAAGTCTTTTTTTGTAGTTTCTTCTTTTTTACTATTTGCTAGAAATCATCATCTATGAAAGCATTTATGTAGTGTCTCTGTCCAATCTCTCCTTTACCTTTAATCGGTGTTTTATGTCTCCTAACTTTCTTACTGATCTTTTTTTTTTCATTTGTAAATTTTACTTAACCACCCAGAGATCAAGCGTTCATTACAATACACCAACCATTTTATGCTAAGATGAGTTGATCATTCAAAAAACAAGACTATCATAAGCCTTTAAAACACTAAGCCAGACACGAACTGGAGCCATTAGCCGGACATTCCCAGAAACATTAAACCCATACCTAAAACATAGACTTAAAAAAGATTAACTTCACTTAGCATCACATTGAAGTAGCATTATCAATTCATCAAAGCAAAAGGCAAGGCATGACCATCATCAGCAAAACCCAAAGCAGTCGGAAATAGGCATCAAGACTGGGTGAGCAACATCAAGAAGGACCAACTGATCTGGAACGATTTCCAAATACACTTAACTGTGTCGCATAAACCACTTCAACCACTGAAGAAGGGAGCATCAAAGAACTTGGATGGAGCGACAAGAAACCGGATACAACACCATGAGGCCAGAAAAGCTCTTAATCTGACAAAGCGGGGGAGAGAAGACATGAAGAAGATACACCAAGGGGACATGACAATGACCTCGGGGTCACACCTTGTGCCAGAGGATAACAGAGAGGCATTCCCACCAACAAAGAACCACGAAATTGAAAGTTACCATGTTCCAACTAGAGTATAAATAACAAATCCAAGATCCGCTAAGCAAGACCTCGGGGACATAGAGATGTAAGAGAAGGATCAACACAACAAGGAAAAGAAGAAAATCCTTAGACAAACCAGAAACGAGATCGATACGAGCATGGGAGAAGTCATCGCCACACACCATTACCGCACCTAACCACAGCCTCACCAAATCCGTTGGAAGAATTATCACCCCACATCAGAGCCGGCATAAACCTGCACCGGACACCAGAAAAAAGCTTGGATCTGGTCAAGCCATCAAGAAAAGCACCGAGACGTCGACGAAACCCAACAAAAACTCATATCCATCCCCAGCTACCGAAGGACCTCAGTTTCACCGATTAAACCTACTAATAGACACCATAGCTCCTCTCACAGCACTGATGATAACCGCCGGGCACCGGAGAGGGCAAATCGTAAAGCCTTCTTTTCTTCTCTTGCGGCTGCTAGGGTTCGTCGAACAACCTTACTGATCTAAACCACTTAAATCTCCAAATTTTTCAAAAGGATGCTGAGAGCTTCAAACTTATCATTCACGTTGGTGTATACATCATCTATCTTCCCATTGAAATCCACTATCAACTTCTGCTGACCCTAAAGAACATGATCAATCATACTCTCTAGTCTACTTTCTTGAGTTGCTGGTGGTAGGGCAAAGTTATAACGACCCACTCCCAAAATATTTTTATTTATTAAAGAATATGATCGAGGAGAGGTTTCTTTGTAAGAGGGAAAAATAGTTCTAAGTGTTAGAACACTTGTATTCGTCATGAATGGAATAAGAACTCGATTTTTCAATAAGTATCAAATTTTCCTTGCTAACAAAGTATTATTAATTAGACTAAATGGTGATAACCAATCATAAAACGATCGGAGTATCAGCAAGGTATCGACGAACAATGGAACCAATTAAGGAAAGTTCTGTCCTTCGAGAATGCGGGTTCCAAGTAAGGCAAGTTGACTAGTCATCATTGACGGGATTATATGAAAGGAAGGTCGGGTTGGCGGGAATCATATAAGGAAATAATTGTAGATCGGTCAAGCCTTTAAGGGCAAGTTTTGACCAACCCGATTAAGGAAACTACAATTAATTCTCGGCTTGGTGAGCAAGTCCAAGGGTAGTATAAAAGGGACCTCCAACTCTTAGTTTTGGACACAACTCAAAGAAATTCCTAGAGAGAGGTATGATCAAGAACGAAGTTCTAGAGAGAGATTTTGGAAAGATAGGATCGAGCAAGGAGGATCGTAGGAACCCTCGCCTGAATACGCAGCTGAGTTCAGATTCTTTGATCTTTTAAGATCAATTCCGGTGAGGATGTGATTCGTGATAGTCCAATAAAGATTGTTTTGCCTAGTTTGATTCCTTAGGATCAAATTATTTTTGGATAGAATTCATTTATGGTAAGTTCGTTCATAATGTTCTTAGGAAAAAATGTGTGATGGAGATTGTTTATAGAAATTTTGTTCTTCGTTCTTCGAGATAGTTCTCAATGATCGAAGAACGTCCCTACATTCATAGGATATTTTCATGTTAGATTGCATGAAATGATTTTATGTTTAATTAAGATGTTTACGTGAAATACTTAGATTTGATCCTACAAGTATTGAAATGTTAGATTGAAAATGTTATAGAAACAAATTGAAAATTGAAGTAATTTAAGGAAAGTACGGAATTAGAAGAACTTGATTAAGTTAATGAAAGTATGTTTGGCATCGGGCCGTAAAGATGTTATGATCATGTTTTGGCTTCGGCCGTGTATTTTGGCTTCGGCCGTTATAGACCTTCGGGTCTAAGGTTCGCTTCGGCCGCATGTTTGGCTACGGTCGTAATGGACCGATGGGTCGCAGGTTTGGCTTCGGCCGCAAGTATGGCTATGGCCGCAGATACGGGTACGGCCTCAGGGATGGCTACGGCCATAGGTTGGCTTCGGCCAAAGGCTGATGGACCTTCTGTTTGGAATGTTAGGAAATGCTAAAGTAAAGGAATGATTGAACCGGATGTTAGGTTTTTTGTTTTGATGCATGAAAATAGATACGTAATAGGAAAAATAGCTAAGTAAGAAGTGATGGAAAACTGATTGCTAAGTTGATAGAATGGGACTGCTAAGTTGTTAGGTTGGAATGGAGAATTTGATTGATTGATTATTGGAGTGTAGTGGGCGGTATTGAGCATCTTCACTGAGTAATTTTGTATGCTCATGCCTCCTTTTTTGATGAAGGTGACAAATAGTTGTTTGTACCGGAGCGCAGGACGATGAAGACCATCGGGACGGGGTATTCAATATTGGGATTGTTATGAGATTTTCATGGGAATTTTTACGAACCTTATTTCATACGATTATGATATATTGACTCGGATTTATTATTAAAACTTCAATATTTACTTATGTTACTGAATGAAAGATTTCCAAATTATTTTTACTTAGAATTTCTCTTACGACTTCGCAATGATTTTCGGGTTGGGGTGTTTTAATTTGGTATCAGAGCAGGGTAGACTAGTCAGTTCTGTCCTGGCTGGCCGCTTTTCGAAAATTAGATTTGTGGGTAAGGGTGGAAAGAAATTGATGGTCTATGTCTCGCACGAAGGATGTGTGGTATGATGTTTCTAGGGTATATCTTAGTATGTGTTTATGATTGGATTGCTTAGCAAATGGCTAAGAGGGTATCGGGTTTGTTCGATCAACAGGAGTAAATGTTCTTATAGTCGGATGCGATGGATCAAGATATATTTGCTTTAGTGAGGGAGTGGATACAATGGAAGGAAGTACGAAGCAATAAGCGATTTGGATTGTTGGCTGAGTAACTGGAAAGCTAGGATTGTGAGAGTTTCTAAGTTAATTCCTGAGAATGAAGGAAGTTAATGTCTCCTGGAATTATGAAGTGTTAGATGTTCGTGGGTGGTGTAGCAAACTTGCTGGAAGCTTAATGGGTCGATGAAAGTGCAACAAGAACGTGTGTGGTTAGTAGAACGTGGTATTAGGGGTTCACAAGGTGGACGTCAGGATGGAGTTAATCCGCTTGTTAGTGATGTGGTGGTAAGATGCATCGCGGTGTGTGTCGTCATGGTACTGGTGGATTCTTCAAGTGTGGAAGTATGGACCATCAAATCCGGGATTGTCCTAATGGAGGCGCATGGAATTGTTACCGTTGTGGTGTTCCTGGACATCTTGCTTGGGACTGTAGGGCACCAGCGAATGCGCAACAAGCTTGTACGCGTGGTGAACGTTCGGAAGGGGATCAGCAACCACCAGCTAAGAGACAAAATGTAGCACCAAGGGTGCATATTCTGGGCGTGGAGAATGAGGTAAATCCGATCGATTGAATTTTTAGTGTTGGGAGAACTGAAACCCACTCTTTTTTTACTCCGGGATGACGCATTCATTTGTTCACCCTGAAGTGGTTGTGTGTTAGGTGTCTAAGAACGGTCTCGAAGAAAGCATCAGGATGGTTCATGCGGCGGGTGGTGTGATACTAAAGTCGCATGCCTGGCGATCTGATCGTGCTACCAATCAAGGGGTATGAGAAATTCTTGGGATGGACTGGCTAGCACACTATCGAGCTAAGTTGGACTGTGAGAAATGTCGAGTGACCTTTACTCAGAAAGAAGGGAAGCCGGATTTCAAGGAAAGAAGAAGAAGACTGAAATTCAGGTAATATCGGCATTAAGAGCATAACGGATGGTCGAGAAAGGATGTGAGTCGTTCATAGCAAAGATCACTGTTGCTGGTGCGGATTGGGAAGTGTTGTTGGACAAAATTCCGGTGGTACAAGAATTTGAAGATATGTTCCAAAAGCTCACCTGATTACTGCCAACGCGGGACGAACCGTTTTAAGATAGAGTTGGAGCCTGGAATTACTCATATTTCCAAAGACCCTTACCGTATGGCTCCAATGGAAATGGCAGAGTTGAAAAAACAACTGGAGGAATTGATCGAGAAGGGATTCATTAGGCCGAGCAGCTCACTGTGGGGTGCACCGGTATTGTTCGTCAAAAAGAAGGATGGTAGTTTCCGATTGTGCATTGATTATCGAGGGCTGAATGAAGTGACAATGAAGAATAAATACTCCTTACCTCGAATCGATGAGTTATTGGATCAGCTCAAGGGAGCATCATGGTTCTCGAAGATTGACTTGGCATCGGGTTATCATCAAATACCTATTGCAGAAGAAGAAATTAGAAAGACTCATTCAGGACAAGGTATGGCCACTTCGAATTCGTGGTTATGCCATTCGGGTTCACAAATTCTCCAGCGGCGTTTATGAAGCTGATGAACGGAGTGTTCCATAAGTTCTTGGATGAGTTTCTAATCATCTTTATTGACGACATTTTGGTGTTCACGAAAGTTCCAGAGGAACACGAGGGACATCTCAGGGTGGTGATGGAGAACTAAGGGAGCAGAATCTGTTTGCTAAGCTAAGCAAGTACATTTTTTGGCAAAGGCAGATTGGGTTCTTAGGCCATGTGGTCTCCGAATAAGAAGTTGCAGCGGATCCCGAAAAGGTTGCGGCCATCGCAAATTAGCCGAGGCCGGGAATGCCCACATAAATCATGAGTTTCTTGGGGTTAGCGGATTACTATCGTCGGCTTGTGCAGGGCTTTGCAAGCTTAGTTAAGCCATTGACTTGGCTGACGCATCAAAGAGGGGGCTAGGTTGCGTTTTGATGCAAGAAGAACGTGTAATTGCTTATACGTCTCGACAGCTGAGGAAACACGAGGACAATTATCCCACTCACGATTTGAAGATGGCAGCGGTGGTGTTTGCACTCAAGATTTGGTGGTCTTACCTTTATGGGGAAAAAGTCCAAGTGTTTACTGATATCGGTCATATTTGCATAGTTTTGGTCATCTCTTTAAGTGCATTCCAGGCATATAGGATATCATATAGGCATATTTAGGTTGCATTCCATTACATTTGTCTATGTCTGGTATGGGAGATGTTCATTGATGAGATTGGAGGCAATGGAGGGCAAAGAAGTGGAGTTTGGAGCAAAAGGGGTTGTAGCGACCAGGCGTAGCGACCAGGCGTAGCGACCAGCCCTGGTCGCTACAGACCCACATGGAGTTGCGGATGCCATAGTGACCAGGCGTAGCGACCAGCCCTGGTCGCTATAGACCCACATGGAGTTGCGGATGCCATAGCGACCAGGCGTAGCGAGCAGCCTTGGTCGCTACAGACCCACAAAAGAAACCCGGGGACCATAGCGACCAGGCATAGCGACCAGCCATGGTCGCTACAGTCGTGAATGCTGATATTTCTGCGGGTCAAACCAGGCTTGTTGGGTTGACCCGATTTGTTTTCAAACAGATATAAATACTCTTTAAACCTAGTTTTTATTGGATTCTGGTTTTTATCTGAGACTAGACTACTCTTGGTGAAGAAGAATTTGAATCTTGAATCCTTTTTATTAATCTTATATTGATTCATCATTTTATTCTTGTTCATTGTCGATGATTTACTCTGATTCATCATTTGTTTTTGAGTTCATCATGTTTGCTAGTGAGTAGTCATTTGTAGAATCCATGGTTAGGGTGATCTAGGGTGATTAGGTAATAGGTTAGAAGGTTTAATGTTTGATTCTTCATGTTCTATGATTATTGCTAGTTTCTAATGCTAGATTAGACTTGATCACCTTAATCTAGATCAATAGACAATTTGTACCCGAAAGGTGTTCGATGAAATGTCTGAACCAAGTGATAACTCTCTTTACTGGCTTAACCAATGACAATTGATGTTAGGAAAGTTTAGATAGTCAATAGACCCGCTCTCAGTGATTGCTTGATTTAATTAGACCAAAGACATTTGATGTCTAGTAATTGAAAGCAAATGAACTTCTATCTTGATAAAGAATTAGTCTAAAGATACGTCTAGACTAGTAGAACTGAGTTGTCTATAGTGTTAACCGTTTATCTTAAATCCGAATCACCCAAAGTCAAAGCCCTTGCCCATGGGTTCTCGTTTTTCCCATTCATTTATAATCCTAGTTTCTCATTGTGTTATTTGGTTACTTCAACCCATATCAAAATTGATTGCACTTAGATTAAGTTTATACTTGCATTCTCATTGCATCATGTTCACTTAGGATTGGATTGACACTCATCTATACTACTTTGATTAGGATAGAGTAAAATCCTTTATCATTTACGGACCATAAGAGCCTTAAGTACATCTTCACTCAACAAAAGTTGAACCTAAAAAAAAGAAGATGGATGGAGATGATTGCAAACTATGATTTAGATATAGCTTATCACCCAGGGAAGGCTAACTTAGTAGTTGATGCACTGAGTCGCCGAAAGGTGAGTGTCTCAGCCAAGAAGGAGATGGGAGGGTTGATTTTGATGTTGGGGATGCTACAGATTACTGTGTTGGTAGACGAGTTTTTTTGTCTAGGCGAGGAAGTAGCGAATCAAGCTGACCTACTGACCCAAATAAGATTGGCTCAAGGGGAAGATGAAACATTGATTAAGATGATCGAAGATGGTGTTTTGGGGTATTGGAAGACCGGCAACGAGACGATGATGAGTATGTGTCCCAAACGACAAGAAGTTAAGAGAGAAGGTACTGAAGGAAGCACACCAATCTCAGTTCTCCATACATCCGGGGGCGACGAAAATGTACCATGACCTTAAGCGGTATTACCATTGGCCAGGGATGAAAAGGGATGTAGCAGGATGGGTAGCCAAGTGCCCGACATGTCAATTTCTGAAAGCAGAACATCAGGTTCTGAGTGGCTTATTGTAGAGTTTACCAATGCCTGAGTAGAAATGTGATATGATCATTATGGACTTTCTGTGCGGGTTTCCAAAGACTAAAGTCTGCAAGGATTCAATGTGGGTGATAGTGGACTGCTTAACTAAGTGAGAACACTTCCTTCCGTTCTAGATGTCAGATGGTGTGGATAAATGTGTTGAACTCAACATGAGGGAGATTGTGAAACTTCATGGTGTTCCTGTTAGCATCGTGTCAGATCGGGATCCAAGATTCACCTCAAATTTCTAATTGTCATTCCAGAAAGCACTGGGAACTAAAGTGCACATGAGCACGGCATGTCACCTGCAAACAGATGGGCAATCAGAGCGGACGATCCAATTCCTCGAGGATTTGTTGCGAGCTTGTGTGGTGGTTTTGGGTAAACTATGGGATAAGTATTTACCACTAGCTGAGTCTGCGTATAACAATAGTTACCATTCAAGTATTGGAATGTCACCGTACGAAGCTTTGTATGGTCATCCGTGTCGAACCCCATTGTATTGGATTGAAGTGGGGGAGGGCCGAGATATCTCGCCAGGGGTGATAAAAGAAACGACAGACATGATTAAGTTTGTCAAGGAGAAAATGAAGGAGGCCCAAGATTAGCAGAAGACCTATGCAGAAAAGCAGAGGAAGAAACTGGAATTCCAAGTGGGAGAGATGGTTTACTTAAAAAGAGTGTCGTTTAAGGGAAATGACAGAACGAAAAATATGGGGAAGCTGGTTCCGAGGTATATGCGACCGTTTAGGATCGTAGAACGGGTTGGACCAGTGGTATACCGTTTGGAATTGTCCGATGAGCTCCATCCATTCCATGATGTGTTCCATGTGTCGCAACTGAGGAAGGTGGTAAGGAATCCGACACTGATTGTCTCACAGCCACCTGAAGATTTGAGTTCTGGTATGTCAACTCATGGTAAACCAATAGAAGTGAAAAGGCTTCCAGACGAGCAAATTAGGAGGAAGAGATTTTTTATGGTCGAAGTTGTATGGGAGAGTGATGGGATACATGAGACTAAAAAAAGCATGCGAGCATGATTGAGGGCTAAGTATCCAGAGTTATTTGAGACCCAAGTGGATGAGTAGATGGTGGGTGCGGATTCGAGGACGAATTCCTCTTGAGTTGGGGAGATTTTTAACGACCCGCTCCCGAAGTATTTTTATTTATAAAAGAATATGATCGAGGAGAGTTTTCTTTGTAAGAGAGAAAAATAGTTCTAAGTGTTGGAACACTTGTATTAGTCAAGAATGGAATGAGAACTCGATATTTCTCTAAGTATCAAATCTTCCTTGCTAACAAAGTATTATTAACTAAGACTAAATGGTGATAACTAATCATAAAATGCTCGGAGTATAAGCAAGGTATCGACGAACCGTTGAACCAATTAAGGAAAGTTTGGTCCTTCGAGAATGCGGGTTCCAAGTAAGGCAAGTTGACTAGTCATCATTGGTGGGATTATAAGAAAGAAAGGTCGGGTTGGCGGGAATCATATAAGGAAAGAATTGTAGATCGGTCAAGCCTTTAAGGGCAAATTTTGAGCACGCCGATTAAGGAAACTACACTTAATTCTCGGCTTGGTGAGAAATTCCAAGGGTAGTATAAAAGGGACCTCCAACTCTTAGTTTTGTATACAACTCAAAGAAATTCCTAGAGGGAGGTCTGAGAAAGAACGCAGTTCTAGAGTGAGAGTTTGGAAAGAGAGGATCGAGCAAGGATGATCGTAGGAACCCTCACCAGAAAATGCAGCTGAGTTCAAAGTCTTTGATCTTTTAAGATCAATTCAGGTGAGGATGTGATTCGTGACAGTCCAATAAAGATTGTTTTGCCTAGTTTGATTCCTTAGGATCGGATTATTCTTGGATAGAATTCGTTTATGGTAAGTTCTTTCATAATGTTCTTAGGAAAAAATGTGTGATGGAAATTGTTTATAGAAATTTCGTTCATCGTTCTTCGAGATAGTTCTCAAGGATCGAAGAAAGTCCCTACGTTCATAGGATATTTTCATGTTAGATTGTGTGAAATGATGTTATGTTTTATTGAGATGTTTACGTGAAATGCTTAGATTTGATCCTACAAAAATTGAAATTTTATATTGAAAATGTTATAGAAACAGATTGAGAATTGAAGTAATTTAAGGAAAGTACAGAATTAGAAGAACATGATTAAGTTAATGAAAGTATGTTTGGCATCGGGCCGTAAATATGTTATGATCATGTTTTGGCTTCGGCCGTGTATGTTGGCTTCGGCCGTTGTGGACCTTTGGGTTGAAGGTTGGCTTCGGCCGCAAGTTTGGCTATGGCCGTAATGGACCGACGGGTCGCAGGTTTGGCTTCGGCTGCAGGTATGGCTACGGCCACAGGTACGGATACGGCCGCAGGTACGGCTATGACCGCAGGTACGGCTGTGGCCGCAGGTTTGGCTACGGTTGGCTTCGTCAAAAGGCTGATGGACCTTCTGGTCGAATGTTAGGAAATGTTAAAGTAAAGGAATGATAGAACCGGATGTTAGGTTGTTTGTTTTGATGCATGAAAATGGATAAGTAATAGGAAAAATGGCTAAGTAAGAAATGATGGAAAACTGATTGCTAAGTTGATAGAATCGGACTGCTAAGTTGTTAGGTTGGAATGGGAAATTTGATTGATTGGTTATTAGACTGTAGTGGGCGGTATTGAGCGTCCTCACTTAGTACTTTTGAATGATCATGCCTCTTTTTATGATGAAGGTGACAGGTAGTTGTTTGGACCGGAGTGCGGGACGATGAAGACCATCAGGACGGGGTATTCAGTGTTGGGATTGTTATGAGATTTTTATGGGAATTTTTACGAACCTTATTTCATACGATTATGATATATTTACTCGGATTTATTATTAAAACTTTGGTATTTACTTATGTTACTTAATGAAAGATTTGCAAATTATTTTTACTTAAAATTTCTCTTACGACTTCGCAAAGATTTCCGGATTGGGGTGTTATAATTTGGTATCAGAGCGGGGTAGGACATTCAGTTCTGTCCTGGATGGCGGCTTTTCGAAAATTGGATTTGTGGGTAAGGGTGGAAAGAAATCGATGGTCAATTTCTCGCACGAAGGATGTGTGGTATGATGTTTCTAGGGTATATCTTAGTATGTGTTTATGATTGGATTGCTTAGCAAATGGCTAAGCGAAATTTTGTTCGATAGTTGCAGGAAGTTAGTGAAAACTAACTTATTTCTTGTTAAAAGATGAAAAAGTGTCGTCGATCGAGTTTTTCATAAAGTAGGCAATGAGGGTATCGGGTTTGTTCGGTTAGCAGGAGTAAATGTTCTTAAATTTGGATGCGATGGATCAAGATATATCTGCTTTAGTGAGGGAGTGGATACAATGGTAGGAAGTAAGAAGCAATAGGCGATTTGGATTGTTGGTTGAGTAACTGGAAAGCTAGGATTGTGAGAGTTGCTAAGTTAATTCCTGAGAATGGAGGAAGTTAATGTCTCATGGAATTATGAAGTGTTGGATGTTCTAGGGTGGTGTAGCACACTTTTTGGAAGCTTAATGGGTCGATCAAAGTGCAACAAGAACGCGTGGGGTTAGTAGAACGTGGTACTAGGGGTTCACAAGGTGGACGTCGGGATGGAGTTAATCCGCTTGTTAGTGGTGTGGTGGTAAGATGCATCATGGTGTGTATCATCAGGGTAATGGTGGATGCTTCAAGTGTGGAAGTATGGACCATCAATTCCGAGACTGTCCTAATGGAGGCGCAGGGAATTGTTACCGTTGTGGTGTTGCTAGACATCTGGCTCGGGACTGCACGGCACCAGCGAATGCGCAACAAGCTCGTACGCGTGGTGAACGTTCGGAAGGGGATCAGCAACCACCAGCTAAGAGACAAAATGTAGCACCAAGGGTGCATATGCTGGGCGTGGAGAATGAGGTAAACCCGATCGATTGAATTGTTAGCATCACCAACAAGTAATAAAATAACAATAAACAATAAAGGAGTTGATTAGATGGTTGTAAGACAATATGAGAAAATAGCTAGATCTAGGGTTTCAGGTAATCTATATTATAGAGATATAGAAGCTGAAGGTGTGTGTGTGTGTGTGTGTGTGATATTTTAGAATATGAACTACAGTGTATAGATATCCAGTTGTCGCATCTGAGTCTAATAATTATCTAAATCCAGTATTCTAGTTATTGTTAATGAACATGGAATGAGTCATCGATCGTTTGTAGGCTCTGAGCATCGATCAATGACTACCTTAAATCAGGTTTCTTATCCTATTCAATTGGTTCATTAACTTCTTAGACCAGCTAGCACTTGTATCTAGCAATCTAGCTCTAGCACAAAAGAATCAATTCAGGTGAGCCTACTATTGTAGTTGTCTACAATACTAAGATCAAGTTCTAGTTTGCTACTCTAGTACACAAGCATTAATAGCAATTCAATAGTTTTAGCTAATCTTTCATAACCCTAATTAATCCTAAATCTAACAAAGAGAAATACTCAGAGATAACCAAGCAAAGCAGGAAAATAAATTGAATAGAAATCAAGAAATAGAATAAGGAACAAGAAACAATAGATTTCCAATACAAAACACTGAAGTAGTCTTTGATCTTCTCTCCAAAGCAAACTAAAAGCTTCTTAGTATTGAAGGTGGTGGTTTTTGTGTTGTAGTTAGTGTGTTGTCCAAAAAATAACAGAACACCTAAATACTAGGTATAAAGTTGTCCAAAGGCAATCTTGTACATCACCAATAAGTCGGCCCGTCTCGGGCTTCGATGTCGATCGATGGAACATGTTTTTTCCGATCGGCAATCTTCATAAATGTCGACTCTAACTTCTGATTCTTCAGCAGCTACAAGTTTCTCTATCATAAAGCCCTAAAATACTCCATAATTTCCACATTGCTCCAAAACATACATGGACTGAAAATAGCCTAAAATAGACTCCAAACACATATAATATTTTCTAAAAAACACATATACTATGGGTAAAATCTATATTATATCAATGATATTGAAAAAAGAAAAATTTAATCACAATTTTTATATGCTTTTTCATATTTTGAATGCTATATTACTAAAATAAATTAAATAATCACATTAACTATATAAGAAAATTTAGTTTTTTTTCATATTTGTTATATTTGATGACAATGTTTAACATCATGATTCTAAAGAAAAACACGATATTTCTATTAATTACATTCATAATAGAAAATATAGAATTGGAACAAAGTGAATGATGTTGATGATGTATTCTCGTACTTTGTTTCAAATGATATAAATGAAAAGAGTGATGATCCATAACCAAATTCCATTTGCGAATGTCAAAAGAGATACGACTGGATGAAATAGAAAGATGCAAGACAAGTCAGAACTGATTCACTTAACAAAAAAAGAAGTATTTGGACCTATTATAATCACACGTGAAGATGTGAAACCAATTGGGTATAAATGGTTTTCGTTCAGAAACAAAATGATGTTACATGATACAAGGCTCGTCTAAAGATTCAAAGACCTGTAATCGATTATGAATAAACATACTTCTGTTATGGGTGCAATTACCTTTAGATTTTTGATGAGTCTAGCGGTCAATCAAAATCTAAAGATGCGTCTTAATAGATGTTGTTACCACATATTTATATGGATAATTGGAAACTGATATTTATATGAGAATCACTGAAGGATTTAAAATACCATAATGATTAAGTTCTAAACCGAAAGATTTATGTGCAATAAAATTGCAAATATCATTATACGGCCTATAACAATCTGGACGCATGTGGTATAATCGTTTAAGTGAACATTTAACTCAAGAAGGATGTGTAAACAATCCTATATGCTCATGTGTTTTCATCAAGAAAACTTCATATGGATTTGTTTTTTTCTATATATGTTGATGATCTAAATATTACTGGGACACAAGAAAAAATACAAAAAGCATATGAGTATTTAAAAGGAGATTTTGAGATGAACTGAGACAAACAAAGTATTGTCCTACAAACTGAACATTCTCAAAAGGGTATATTTGTACACAAGACTACATATAAAAAGGAGTATTGAAACGATTCAACATGGACAAAGCAATTCCACTGAGCATTCTTATGGTCATTATACACAGAATGTTGAAAATGATCATTTTCAACCACATGAAGAAAATGAGGAGATATTTGGCCCTAAAGTATTGTATCTAAGTGCAATAGAAGCTCTTATGTATCTTGCAAACTGTACTTCCCCCTGACATATCATTTGCCATTAATCTTTTGGCAAGATTCAGTGCATCTCTTACGCAAAGATATTGGAATGGGATCAAATATGTCTTTCACTATCTTCAAGGAACAAATGATTAAGGATTATTTTATCCTAACAACGCAAATGAAGAAATGATTGGTTTTGCAGATGCATGGTATTTATCTGACCTTCATAAAGCTCGATCAGTAATATAATATGTTTTCAAAATTGCACTCTCATAAAAAAACACTTGTATACTTCTTCAAACCATGCTGAAACAACTGCTCTCCATGAAACAAATAGAAAGTGTGTTTTGCTTATATTAATAAGTCAACACATGCATTCAGGTAGTGGAATATGCGTCACTATAGAACCAACCATTTATATGAAGATAATGAAGCACGCGTCGCTCAAATAAAGGAATGATATATCAAAAACGACATAACCAAGCATATACCACGGAAATTCTTTTCATATACCCAATAATTTGAGAAGAATAAAGAAATTAAAGTGAGATATCTCCAAACTTGTGACAATAGTGTAGATTTGTTTTTTTACGAAATCATTGTCCACTACGATATTTAGAAAACATGTTTACAACATTAGAATGAATCATCAACAAAACATTGTAAGTGTCCACTACGATATTGAGAAAACATGTTTACAACATTAGAATGAGTCATCAACAAAACATCGTAACAATTGAAGAAGAGCTTCTGAATTGTACTCTTTTACCTTGCGCTGAGTTTCCAAAAAAGAATTTTAATAAATCATCTGAACGTTTAGTACATGAGACATTATTTATACTGGTCTCTAAGTGAAATGTTATAAAAGTTAATATCGAGCGGCGTATTAATAAAAATAGAGCCTAGTTTCATAATGGAGTTATTGGCTGTACTGCCCTTCCATAAGTTTACAAAAGCTATAATATCCTCTTTATAATTTTTTTTAATTATTTTAAATAGAAAAATAAGTTAAACGACAAAAAACCTGAAAAGTTGCTATATTTACGAAAATACTCGGGTCAAATCCACTCATCTAGAAGCTTCTCGGATCTTAAACGGTTAACCCTAAAATCAAACGCGATTTCTAATCGCTCTCTCGCAAAACACGAACTCCCTCTCACCTATAACTACTGAACCCACTCGAGAACTCCATATTTTTCAAGTCTCTCTATCTCTATCTCTCTCGTGAATCTCTCCTAGCAAACTGACGACAACCATCGAGAGGTAATGTTCTTCATTGTTTAAATTTAGGTTTTCGCGATATTTGAAATCGATTCGTGCTTCGTTCCGTCGTGTCTATGTCTCTCGATTTGGTGTCATTCGTCATTCATCATTCAGTGGTGTCTCTCAATCTCTCTCGATTTGGTCTCACTCCGTCTTGCATTAAAATTGTAGGAAGTGAAAATGGCGAGGACACGATGGACAAGGAAGAAGAAAAAAACAAAACCACTGAATGATATAACTTCTCCTTTAAAAAAAGTTCCTGAGGCTGGAGATGAGGTTGAGATTCCGAAGTCCTTTGAGGAAGATAATGAACAAGAGAATAACGTTGTTGAAGATGAAGACAACGAGAAGTAGCCAAACCCGATTGAAAATGAAGTAGAAGAAAATGAAGAAAACGCAGTAGAAGAGGATGAGAGGTCAGCGGAAGAAGATGCAAACTTGGATGAAAATGAAGAAAAAGAGAATGAGGAGAACTCAGGAGAAGATGAAGAAGAAAAAGAAGAAGAGAATGGAGAAGATAACGAAGAAAACGAAGAGGAAGAAGGAGTTAATGAGGAGAATTCAGGAGATAAGGAAGGAGAGGAAAACTTTGACAATATTCCTCCTGGTGAAGATGTGCAAACCAATGAAGAAGTAAATAGAGAAGAAGGAAGTACCAGTAGAACCTTGAGTGAGGTTAGTATTTGTACTTGTGTCTCATAGTTAAAATTTGGTAGAACTTAGTATAACTGGTTTGTTTGATGTTTGATGGTTTAGGGTAGGAGTAGTAACTTCAATCTAAGAGGTTGTTATGTTGTAATACTGGTATAACTAAGTATAGCTAAGTATAACTAATTTGCACTGTTTGTTGTTTGTTTGTTTGGCAGGATTTCGTCGAAGAGGCGATAAAACCGGAGGGCATGTACTTCCCACCGTCTGAGTATAGGAAGAAGATCAAGATATAGACAAGGTGTTTTATTTCTGATGTATTGAAAACTTTTAAAGAGTTAAATCCCCCGATGAGTACGGTAGAGAAGAATTGGTTTGAGAATCATCCGCAGTTCAAACACATATTCGACATGCCGGATCTGGGAAACCACAAGGTTATGGGCATGTGGATGCTCCTTCTCCAAACCGTACGCATTGCAAAGGAAAAGGAGGCATGGTTTGCCGTGAATGGTTGTCCCATCCGCTATGGTATTAGAGAACATGCTTTGATATCTGGATTGAACTGTCGAAACTATCCATTGAACTACAAGGAAAACGGAGGCACGAGGTTTGTGACGAAATATTTTGGTGGTGGAATAATAAGATATCAAGACGTGAAAGCAAAAGTTCTTGAGGGAATGGAACCTTCTCGTGATAGGTTGAGGCTGTTGGTCTTGTATTTCCTATCAAGTATTATTGGTGGGCAGACAAAGACCGGTAATGATGCCCCTTCCGTAGAGCCATTCTTGCTGAGAGCAGTTGATGATCTCAACTTATGCAAAACATTCCCTTGGGGTAGATTTTCCTTTGATAACATGTTGAGACAAATTTCACACACTATGAGTCATTTTGAAGGGGAGGTGAAAGAAGGTGTGATATGGCCAATTCCAGATTTTTGTATCCCAATGGAGGTAAAATTTTCAAGTAATATATGACTCGTACGCTTGTAATGTTGACTTTGTGATATTGACACTTCTCGGGTTTTTTTTTACATGTGTAGCTCCTAGCATTTAGGCCATTACGAAATTGGGGGAGAAATTTCGAGAGCCTATTGAAGACCTAAACCCAAGATGTCTAAGGATGTGCCGATCAAAGTTCAAGAGAAGTGAAATGAAGGGATTTCCCCTTTCGAAAATAAATAAAGAACTTAGTAATACTAAGGTTAGTTGTTCCTTGTATCTGAATATTATACACTCCACGTTATGGTAATTTTAATAAGGCATTGAAACTGTAGGACATTGAGAACATCTTCTCTGTTTCCGATGAGGAACAAACTCTACTAGATGGGATAACAGAACCAGAGGACATCAGAGATAAGGATGATCTGATTATCGAGAGCTGGATAAAGAGGCTTGCTAGTGGATATGCAATAAGGTTTGAAGATATGTTAGAGGCGGATGTGGCTGCCCGAGAAACCTCTCTCCCTGAGAATGGTGGAAACCAGACAGGAGCCACCAATGAAACAACAGAGACCACAGTGAAGTTAAATGAACTTGTAGAAGTCTTTAAAAACTTCAAAGAAGATATGGGACAGCAGATGAAGAGGATTGAGGAAAAGCTTGATGAGTTTGATTTAAGACTTGCTTCCTCAGAAGATTATGTTTAGGAGCAGTTAGCTGCTATGAATGTGGATGTGGAGAATGTGGATGTGTAGGAAGAGGAAAGGGGTGTTAAAAGGAAGAGTCGAACGAAGACGAAGACCAAGACCTCAAAGAGGTCAAAGAAAAACAAGTGATATGTTGTTGCTTTGGTGTGTAATAAAAAACTTATGTTGCTTTTGATGTATACTAAAACGTATGTTGCTTTTGGTGTGTACTAAAACTTATGTGGTTTTTGTTTCTCTTTTGTTGTCTTTCTTTGAGCCTAGAATAACTAAGAAAAACTAGTGAAACTTGAAAAACAAGCACAAATTTCATCGAAACATAGTCTTAACACAACATGTCACAGAGATATAAGTCTTAACAAACAAGCTTTTTCTTGAGCCTTCAATTAACCGAAAATCAAAGACAACCCGCAAGATCTCGGGAACAAGTTTCTTTAGCCTAGCAATCTCATCCACGGGGAATAAGCTTCTTTAGCTGAGCAATCTCTGCAGCCATCTCGTCCACCTCCTTTCTTAAGCGACGAACCTCTTCTTGAACTCCGATAACCCAAGGTTGACGGAAATGGAGCCCATCATCCTACGGGATTGACATAGTTTCACTCAGTTTCCCAATCTCGATTTTTAATTTTAAACAATTAAGAGAAAAAGAAATGAAAAATTACCTTAAAGGAGCTGCAAGTGAAATACATTTTTCCAGGGCAGAAATCCTTATCTTTTGGATTAGTAGATACCTCATCGACGATTCGTCCCCCACATGGGTAACCCTTTGGAACTCCATACTGAGCGTCGGCAATGTACCCAAGCATGTCGTAGTGTTTCTTCATTTTCTTCATCTCACTCTTTTCTTGTTTCTCCACCCATGGATCCATTTCGGAATTGAGAGGTTTTGTGGAGAGAAATGATGATAGAGAAAGTTTAGAGATGAGAGATATGTGGAGGAGAGTGAATGACAAGAGATGAGAGTGGGACTCAGCTTTTCCCTCGAAAATCCCGCCAAAATTTCCTAGTATTAGAACCGCCAAAAAATCAACAAATAGTTGTCCGTAAGATAGTAGTTGTACACAAATTACAAATAGTTGTACTTTCGATGCTTTTCAATTATTTTAGTATTACAGATAATTAAATTCTAGTTTCTTAGTTGTACAATGAAGTATAAGATTTTAAAATAAGATAATTGGTGTTTTGCGTAACAAAATTGTCTATATAAGTTGTACAACGAAATATAATCTTCAGTAATCACATATTTAACAAAGTTACTGTGAAAGTGTATGTTGTATGTTAGGGTGTTCTTTTGATTGTTGAGTATAACATTTTTTCTTATTCCGGTGGATATACCATTTTTCTTATGTGTCTAATAAGAGTAGATTTCGTATTAAGATGTTACATTGTAAAATTCAACATTTCGATTTCCAAACTCAATTCAAAATTAATACTAGTATTACACAAACAAAAACACAGTTCTCCATAGTTGTACAAAAACATAGTTCTCCATAGTTTTACAAAAAACAGAGTAAAATTCAAACATTTCAATTTCCAAACAGCAACCATTGTAGGCTTTGTCTTGGACGCCTTTTATTTTGCATCCTTGGCCGACGTTCCCCAGCTGATGGAAATTTTTTCACTTTCTTTATTCCCCTCTTTTTGACGCGATTGGGAGCCATGATCTTCATTTCTTTGATGTAATCAGGGACATCCCATTGACTCCTATCCGGAACCACATAAATAGACCTGTAATATGCCAATGCCCACAGCTCTGTCCAATAATATTTAGAGATCAAATCTTCTAACTCAAAACCAGAACCACTCTCATGTTTAGAGTAGAAAATGTAAGCCGCTATTCCGTGAACACAAGGATACTGTTCTATGTCAAAGAACCTGTAACTGCAACTTTTTGCAAGTAAATTCACCAAATACGGCTTCCCATCACTGCCGACAACACTGTATTCAAGGTTGAAAGAGTTTATCTCCAACACAATTAATTTTTTTGCTTCCGTCCATGCATCATGCATAAAGTTCTCCACTAGAAGAACTAGTTTCCGCTCACTGGATCCTCTAACGGTTTCTTTCCTATGTTCATTAAACCAATCAGCAGTTTTTTTAGTGATCGTATCCAGCAAAGGTATTAAAGAGTATTTTCTCGCTTCCTTGAAGACGTTGTTCATCGACTCCACAACGTTGCTTGTGTCAATATTGTATATATTTCCTGGAAACCAGCACCTTGCCCACTTTTCTTTCTCACTACTTTCCTCCAGATAATTTGCAGCAGATGGATACCGAGTCTTGAAAGCAGAATATGCAACATCGAATTCTGGCATTGTGTAAATTCGAGCCATTTCCATAAATTTCCATTCAACAGTGTCTTTGTTGACGTTACGTGCATGACCTTTCACATTTTGAGCCAAATGCAAGATACAGTGCGCATGATGAGCCATCGAAAATACATTAGCTATGGCATTGATGAGACTTCCATTCTATCACTCATAAACACCAATTCTGATGAATCTGACACAACAGTTTTGAACATCTCAAAAAACCAACTCCAACTGTCCTTATTCTCACCATCTAGCACATCAAAAGCTAAAGGATAGTGGTGGCGATTAGGATCTTGGGCTGTTGCAAAAACAAGTACACCACCATATCCATTTTTCAAAAAAGTAGCATCCACAGTTACAACTTTCCTCATCACTTTAAAACCTTCTATGCTAGCTCCCAAAGCAATAAACAAGTACTTTAATCTTTCCGAGTCATCCAATTTCACACTTGTTATTGTCTTCTCATTGATCTTCTCTAACATGTACAAATAAGAATACAACATCTGATAACTTTCTTCCGGAGTCCCATGCAAAATGCTCACAGCTTCGTTTTTACCTCTCAAAGCAGTGGAGTATGATATATTGACACCCAGTTTTGTCCACACAAGATCTTTGATACTTCTAGGAGTAGGGGTTTCCATTTGGCCTGGATAATCATCATGCAATAGAGATGCAACTAGTTGTGGCCTGCCTTTCCTCTTTGAGTTGCAATTACTCTGACTGCCATGAGAGCATTAGTGCATCTTTCTGTACGTTTTAATAGAGAACATTTCATATTTTTTAATCTTTTCAGCCCCTAGTCCCCATTTACATCATTCTTTAGGACATTTTAGCACTAATCGCTCCTTATCCGATTTGACCACACTAAACCCAACAATTTTTTTACATGCACCTCTATCCACCACTTCTTGCACTGTCTTTTTACTAACAAACTCTTGTTGTATTTTCAAACCCAGACCGTCTTCCCATTTTTCCATAAATTGAATTGGTTCCGCAACAGGTGGAACATCTACATATCTATCACACATTTCTGTCTCTTGCCTACCATTATCCACATTGCCAACATCTCCTCAATCGCCACAATTCCCCCCTCGGGTTGTTTATCAACTTGATTGTTGCCACCATATAAAGTTATGGCTTTATCTCCAGTTACATCATCATTCGAATGCCACACCTCATAGTTCATACCTAGAGAACTTCGTTTTCCCGCTCTTGAAAGTTGCTCTTGGAGTTCTGATCTTTTGATGACCTCCACAAAACAAAATGCACTTACGGTTCTCTTTATCTACGGAAAATAGATAACCACAAAGGTCCTCATCATCAGAAATAGAAAACTCCTAAGACCCAACCAGCAGTGGAATGTAACTCAAATTCAACTTCACATTATTCTCATATAACCCGAGCTTTTTGCATATTCGTGCTTCGACCATTGAAAGATTTATCTCCTCCGTATCCTTCTTCAACACTGAACAATACATGTGACCTTCGCATTTGAAGTGTATGATGACGTTGTTGCTCATTG
Organism: Moricandia moricandioides; assembly: GCA_905132885.1. Taxonomy (NCBI): domain Eukaryota; kingdom Viridiplantae; phylum Streptophyta; class Magnoliopsida; order Brassicales; family Brassicaceae; genus Moricandia; species Moricandia moricandioides. The sequence goes on from CAJHQQ010000276.1 coordinate 129,997, forward strand.
GATCCTGCCAAAACCATTGAATAGCATCCATTATACAAAAAAAAAAACCATCTCTAGAAAATTAATTTGTTACTGGAAATTGTTGAAGTTATACCAGTTTTACTAATTCAACAACAATTATCAGTAATACTTGTTTTCCTAGTTTTTCTGTCGTACATATTTTGATTTAGAAATCGAGAAATCTACATTCAATGCACTACGAATCAAACAATGCAACCATTATCCTACTCAATTCAAGTCATAATGGACTCGATGACCAAGCTGAAACATCTAAATCCATTCAAATTTGGTTTCTCTGCTTATTCAAGCTGGAACATCTAAAACATGAACATACCCGGAAGACGGAGGACTGAGCAGGAAGACGATAGAGGACCGAGCCGGAAGACAACGGAGGACCGAGCTGGAAGACGCCGGAGGACCGACCTGGAAGACGACAGAGAATCGAGCCGGAGTAGCAGCTCGCTTCTGAATGGGAACTCGAAAAGAAGAGTACCGCGACGAGACAGAAACAGCGATTTCGCGTTGAGTCGCGATTCCAAACGCGAGGAAGACACTTTTTTTAATTAAAATGATGTTAATAATGTAATTACAATTGTTTAATGAATATGAGGGGTATGAAGATTTGTGAAGGATATAAGGGATTTAAAGTTCAGGATATAATCTTTCATAATGTCTCACAGTGAAACATGTCTAATATACCCATTATAAATTGAACGTTTCATGTCATTTATAAAACAGACAAATGGAAAATTTATAAAACAGACGAATGAAAAAACTAATAAAGATTATGTTTTTCTACACTTCGTATTCTTCCTCTTTTCTTTTATCTCTTCGTCTACCATATAATAATTATTATAATATCATCTGATAAACTCTCCTATATAACATAAAACAAAACAATACAATAAATTTGAACACAGCAAAATATATCTATAGATATATCAAACATTGCACGAAAAAAAAAACATTGCACATCTGACCTTACACAGCCTATCTATATATATATTTGGACACTACTCACTTTCTATAAATTATAGATAACAATAAGAAGTCATAAATTCAGCTCAAAGCTTGCTTTGCACTGCAAATAAAATTCACGTTTGTGTGTATTGAGATAAACTTAAAGGAGACGTGTAGCTTAATGACTACCGTATAATATTATAGTTAAATATCTGCGTTCAGACACAGAAAGAAAGTCAGAGATCGAAAAATGGTTACAAAAACGGAAAAGGTAGCTCACATACTTTTGACTAGGCTAGGATAAGCATTTTATTTATGGATTCGTTAGTCAATTCTATCCAAAAAAATCGATTATTTCAGATCGATCCAAAAATTCTATTTATAAATCCTCGAAAGAAATAAATATTAAAACAATCAATATGAATTAAAAATAAATAAATTACAATTACTAAAAATTTTAGAATCTAATATCCATTATGTACTTGTATACAAATAAATACACATTTACAATTTAGTGTAAATAAATTTATAATTATTATTTTAACATTAATTTATTTGTAAAATTAAATATATAAAATTATTAATTTAAGAAAAATATAGAAAACTTTATTAAAAACTATAATTTTCTAAAAATTTAATTTTTAATAAAAATATTTAATTTATTTTTAAAATTTATGAAACATATAATTTCACTAATTTTCACTTTCTATTTTATATTATGTAAAAGGTAGTTTTCAAAATAAATTTTTATAGTTTATTCTAGATTTATATCAAACAAACAAAACGGATAAGAAACTAACAATACAGCCAAAAATATTTGCGGTGACAAATCAAATTCACATGTTTGAGTATGCGATAAACTCAAAGGAGACGTGCAGCTTAACCACTACCGTATAATATTACTATATATTAACGTATATAGTTAAATACCTGAGTTGTGAGACACAGAGAAAACAAAGAAAGTCAGAGATCGAAAATGGTGACGAAAACTGAAGTGGTAGCTCCCGTGAGCGACGGCGTTGACGGAGGATGTTGCAAGTCAGGTCCTGGTTACGCGACGCCACTCGCCGCCATGTCTGGTCCGTCGGAAAAGCTCATCTACGTCACCGCCGTCTACACTGGTACTCACCTGTTTTTTTTTCTTTAACCTGTTAAGAGAATTCCAGATCGAAGGTTTTCAAAAGCGTTTTCAGACAGAATCTTTACTTTTTAACTTTGGTTGATGTTGTGAAAAATCTTTAGTAGGTCCTACAGAATCTCAGAGATTTTAGATGAGATGAATTTTGAGTTTCCGGATTAGATCTCTGTCTTAAGGAGAAGTTAATGACTGGAATCTTTTTTGTCTGATTGAATCTTACTTTTAGCACCTCTTTTAGATCCTAGAGAATCTCAAACTATTCTGATATTTTTTTAAAAAATTGGTTTTGAAGGAACGGGGAGAGAGAAGCCTGATTACTTGGCCACGGTGGATGTTGATCCAAACTCACCAACGTATTCAAGCGTCATTCACAGATTGCCAATGCCTTTTGTGGGTGATGAGCTTCATCATTCTGGTTGGAACTCTTGCAGCTCTTGCCATGGTGATGCTTCTGCTGATCGACGTTTTCTCGTCTTACCATCCCTTCTGTAAACATCCTTCAGCCTTCATAACTTTACTTACGGAAAGTTCACTCTCTTGACAGATATAGTAATATGTTTTTTTCTCTTGTTTGTGTAAAGATCTGGTCGCATCTATGCGATTGATACAAAGGCTGACCCGAGGGCACCTTCTTTGTATAAGTATGTGGATCCTAAAGAGATTGCTGAAAAGACTGGATTGGCTTATCCACACACAGCTCATTGCCTTGCCTCTGGTGAAATCTTGGTGTCCTGTCTTGGAGATGAAGAGGGAAACGCCAAGGGGAATGGGTTTCTTCTTCTTGACTCTGATTTCAACATCAAGAATAGGTCTCTTATTGCAAAACTTAATCATTATGTTTCAGTTTTTTTCTTGTCATATATCATCTTTGATGATTGTTACTCTAAATCTTTATGTTTTGATGAGTATGGTTTTTTGGGATATCTCAGGTGGGAGAAAGAAGGACATAGTCCATTGTTTGGTTATGATTTCTGGTATCAACCGCAGCACAAGACAATGATAAGCACTTCTTGGGGAGCACCTAAAGCCTTCACCAAAGGTTTCGATCTCCAACACGTTGCTGATGGCTTGTACGGTAGTCATCTCCATGTTTATAGTTGGCCAGGAGGTGAAATGAAACAATTAATTGATCTTGGAGAGACTGGCATGTTACCTTTAGAGGTAACATAATCAAACATCCCATACAGATCTAATATGCTATCTTTCTTTCTTCAGACAACGTTAATAATCGTTCTTCTATGTGGTTGCAGATTAGATTTTTGCATGATCCATCAAAAGATACAGGGTATGTTGGGGGTGCTTTGTCGAGTAATATGATAAGATTTTTCAAGAACAGTGATGAAACATGGAGCCATGAGGCAAGTCTAGTTTCTTACTCGTCTTCTTTAATCTTTTTTTTTTCCAATCTATGATTAACACCTAGTACAAGCTGGTTTTCAGGTGGTTATATCAGTTAAGCCTCTGAAAGTAGAAAACTGGATTCTACCAGAAATGCCAGGGCTTATCACCGACTTCTTGATCTCCCTTGATGACCGGTTCCTCTACTTTGTGAACTGGCTCCATGGAGACATTCGTCAGTACAACATTGAAGACCCTAAAAACCCGGTCTTAACTGGACAAATATGGGTGGGAGGATTACTACAAAAGGGCAGTCCTGTTAAGGCGGTTGGAGAAGACGGTAACACTTTCCAGTACGATGTTCCTCAGATCAAGGTTTGTACCCAAAATGTAATCATTTGGAGATTTTAACTAAATTTTACATTTGTCTTGAAACGGCTTATTCTCTGGTAATTTCAGGGGAAAACACTAAGGGGAGGACCTCAAATGATCCAGCTGAGCCTCGATGGGAAACGATTGTATGCAACAAACTCGCTCTTTAGCGCATGGGATCGTCAGTTTTACCCTGAACTCATGGATAAAGGCTCACACATTATTCAGCTTGATGTTGATACAGAGAAAGGTGGCCTCTCCATAAACCCTGATCTCTTCGTTGACTTTGGTGATGAACCAGATGGTCCTGCGCTTGCCCATGAGATGAGGTATCCAGGTGGTGACTGCACTTCCGATATTTGGATTTGAGTTTGGCCTATTTAAAGAGTGAGTTCTTGTGTTACGCTTAAATTGTGTGTTTTATTAGTTGTTGAATAAAAAGCGTAAGTAACAAGAGGTCCCAAGATTTCTGTGGGTCGATGGTCCAGACAATTTATACTTTGTGCCTTGGAGTCTTGGACTCCTTGTGGCTAATAATGCTTTGTATTAAAACTTTCTGCATTTCGAGTGCCTTGGAGTCTTGGACTCCTTGTGGCTAATAATGCTTTGTATTAAAACTTTCTGCATTTCGAGTAACACACTGTTCGGTTCGTGTCGTTGACGTTTTACTTTCACTTTTAATAAATAAAATAATGATTCTGATGATGGATGAGTGTGGATTATGATGATAATCACAAAAATATAATAAGCGAAACTAGCACTTATTAACAAAGTATATATATAGTTTTTTTCTACCATACAATGTATATGATAGTATCGATACTTGATACTTGTAACTCTGTAAATTTGATTATGAAAGATGAAATAAATATAACTTTGAAGTACAATCTGGATCTACATTCTCATGATGAATGTAAACCTAGATCATCGTGTGAACGAGTAGTCTAGGTTCATATCGCCTGTCTAAGACTAACAACTTCAAAGCGTAAAGGATTTAAATGACAACGACATTTTATTAAAGTTGAACAACTTCTGTAAAAGCCGGAAAACCGAATCGATATAAACAGATTAATAAAAGTGATAGTTACAGAAAATAGAAAAATCGAAATGAAATGAAACTTGATACGAAAACGATTTTAGAAAACAGACTGTGGAGTCGAGATAAATCTCTTTTCTTAACTCTTAATATTTGTCCGTAAGTGCGACGGCTTATGCGAAATAGAGCCCAAGATACAACCACGATAGATAGTCACGCGGTACTCGTGAACTATCCCTATCAAACTATAAATCTACGAAACACTCTCTAGAACTTACTTTGGAAGATATGCTGGTTTTTTGTTGTGTAAACCGTTAAGAAATAAAGAAGAAGAGTCGGGTTTATTTAAAAAGGAGAGCGAGAGTTTATTTTTGTAACTGCTTCAGTACATTGGCGAAAATACCTCGGAAGTCTCGGGAGTGGAAGCTGAGAAACTTTCTCCGCAAGATCTTCTCTCTTGACTTGTTCAAATCGTTTGGCAAAAAGATATACTTTGTGTTGTTTTAAAACGAATTACGTGTTGTTTTTAAACAAACGTCATGCTGTTTTTGGTTCCAAAATGGGCCAAAAAATTGAGCTTAATTGGACCTAAAAATAACATCTTGTAGCGGCTCTGGGGCCATTACACAAGCCCATGCCCACGCCGAGCCGGTCGGACGGCAGCGGCAGTGCGCTCATGGGGAGCCGTCTTCTCTCTCACAAGCCTTTGAACAAGCTTAAGTGTGAAGACTTATATATATTTCTCCACTTTGTTGTTGTTGTCCGATGTGGGACAAAACAGCATGCATATTTTATTTTTATGGGCTTTTCATTAGATGAAACCCATGTCAAGTTTCTTTTGATTTGTTAACAAAAGCTATTGAGTTTTGTTGATCCAACAATCCCCCACATGAATATAAATGACTCTAAACATATGCAGACTAGATGCAGACTCGATAGACTCTAGTTACTTATACTTAAACTAATCCTGACTAGACATACAGACTTATCGAGAGTGTTTGTGAAAAATTCACAGTGTTTGAGTTGGTGGCATTTTTAAGCCTTGAACCCTCATAGTTAATATTTGTCGGTTTTACTTTACCAGGAGGTGAACATGATGTCTTGAACCAACCGGTGTTTTATGTAGACTGATACAACATGCATAACGCAACTTCATTTTCTTGTAGAACTTACTTCTCTATTGTTTTTATTGTGGCCCTGAACTATTTCTGGTTTTAATGAGTGAACTTAGAGAATATAGCCTTGCATTCATTCTCCTAGAAACGGTTTCATTTCACACTCTTAAGTGATTGACCATGAAAAGTGTTTAGTAATACTTCGCTTTAGAAGCTATGGAATCATTAAAAGTATATGCTTATCTTTCTCACATTATAACTTTTATCATCTTAGGAGATGTGTAGAGATCATAGTCTCAAAGTGCTTTTGGTAGATTTTCTTTGATTTTGTTTTTTCTTTGAACCTACGTCTTGGTATCTCCATTCATGATAGGTAGAGTTGCAATCGATCATCCTCGTTCTTTATAGGCTTTAAACCCATTCCTTTTGATGATTTAGCAATAATATCTCGTGGCAAACCTTTAGTGAATGGATCCGCTAGGTTGTCAGCCGATTTGATGTAGTCTATTGTGATTACACCATTTGAGATAAGTTGTCTAATGGTTTTATGTCGTCTTCCAATGTGATGAGATTTACCGTTGTAGATATTATTTTGAGCCCAAGCTATAGCTGATTGACTATTGCAATGTTTCGTACAGCTGGCACATGTTTCTCCCATATAGGAATATATTCCAAAAAATTTCTAAGCCATTCAGCTTCTTTTGCTGTTTTGGCTAAGGCTATAAACTCAGATTCTATGGTGGATCTGCCTAACACTGTTTATTTGGTAGATTTCCACGATATTGCTGCTCCTCCTAGTGTAAAGATGTATCCACTTGTGGATTTTGAGATTTTAGAATCTGATATCCATTTAGCGTCACTGTATCCTTCTAAGACTGATGGTTCTTTACCATAGTGAAGCCAAATTATTTGGTGTAGCGCAAGTAATTTAGTACTCTCGTTATAGCTTTCCAGTGTGTATGACCTTGATTACTTGTATATCTACTAAGTACATTTACTGCATACACTAGATCTGGTTTAGTATAATTGGTCAAGTACATGAGACTTTCGATCACACGTGCATACTCGTTTTGTGAAACCGGTTCACCTGAGTTCTTTGTCAAGTGCATTTGAGGACGTAACGGAGTTTTTTGTCGTACTATTAGAGTAATTTTTAAATCTCGCTAATATTGTTTGAGCATAATGAAATTGAGTTAAGATAATTCCTTTTGAATTTCTTGTGACTTTAACCCCGAGAATTACATATGCTAGTCCCATATCTTTCATCTCAAATTTACCTTTGAGCATGTTTTTTGTTTGATTGATTGTATCTTTATTGCTTCCAATAACGAGCATATCATCTACGTATATATATAGTAAGACATACGCATTTTTGGTATTTTTGTAGTATACACATTTATCACATTCACTAATTTTGAAACCATTTGGCATCATTATTTGTCAAAATTTTCATGTCATTGTTTAGGATCTTGTTTAAGCCCATAGAGTGACTTTACAAGTCATCATACTTTGTTTTCATGTCCGAGAATAACAAAACCCTCAGGTTGTTTCATGTAAATTTCATCTTCTAAATCGCCATTTACAAAGGCGGTTTTTACATCCATTTGATGGATTTTTAGGTCTCTTAAAGCTGTGATTACTATCATTAGCCTTATTGATGTTATTCTCATTACTGGAGAATAAATGTCAAAATAGTCAAGACCTTCTTTTGGTCGGAATCCTTGAACTAGAAGTCTTGCTTTGTGTAAACCAGGTGTTCCATTAGGGTTTAGTTTTCATTTCATTATCCATATATTCCCTAATGCTTTGCAGCCAGATGGTAAATCCGTTATATACCATGTATAATTTTGCATGATAGAATCAAATTCACATTTGATAGCTTCGTTCCAAAAGGGAGCATCTAGTGAAGACATGGCTTCTGTCAAGTTTTTGGATCATTTTCTACTAAAAAAGTCATTAAGAAATTTTCACCAAAAGATTTTTCCTTTCGAGCTCTTTTACTCCTTCTAGGTTCATCTTTTTCATCTTTCGAAATATCATTTATAGAAATTTTGACATTTGTCTCAATTTCTGAGACATTTTCGTCCTTTTTTTTCTTCTTGTGTTCGTTTTGAACCTTGTTTTTTCTTGCATGGAAAAATATTTTCGAAGCATTTCTTGATTCCATTAAGGTATTTTCATGAATATCTGATATTTCAAATTTATGTACTAGAAATCGATATGCACTGCTATTATGTGCATATCCGATGAAGATGCAATACAATGATTTAGGTCCAATAGTGACCTTCTTTGGTGGCGGTACCACAACTTTTGCTAAGAACCCCCACACTTTGAGGTATTTATACGAAAGTAAATTACCTTTCCATAATTCATGTGAAGTTTTGTTAGTTACTTTTTGTGGAATGTTATTGAGGATATAATTAGTGATGAGCAATGCTTCCTCCTACATGTTTTGGACACTACATGAAATATGAGTTTTGATAGCAGTAGATGATAGCATTTTTTGCTTTGGTGCTATGGTTGACATACCCCTTAAATTTAGATAGCGTTTTTTAAAATGCAAACGCTATGTTTGGTTGGTCCAATTTCAATTCTTCACACAATTATTAGAAATGTAGTATACATAGCATTATCGATTTTGGAACGTTATGCATAACTAAGGCGGGAAAATAATTAATTTTCCCTCTTACCCTCATTTTAGTTTCCCTCTTGCTCTATTTTATTTCTCAACCATCCCTAAAACTTAAACTTTTTATTTTAATTTCAGCCCTAAAATTATATATTTTCTTATTGTGATTCAAATATCAAGTTTAAGTTCAAACTCAATATTTTTTTTTTAAAAAAAAGCAAGTTCAATACCACATTAAGCTTAAAACTTAAACAATTTGTCTCAAAAATCTATATATATCCATAACATTTAAAATTTCTAAAATTTGATATAACAAATAAACAATGAAGAGTTATAATTATTTTATTTATTTTTCTGTTTCTTCTTTCTGAAATTTCATTTGGTTAAGAAAAAAATCATATGGATAACCCTAATGATTAATATTAACCATTGATTACAAATGATCTAATGGACCAAAATGCTTCTCAACAGTTCTCAGATCTGTAGCATCTCCTTTCTAGCTTTCTCTACGCTCCTAGCTCCATTCCTCTTCGAAACAGCATCGACAACTCCTACCGCGTCGTACACATCCAATCTTCGATGAATTCCTCCTGTTGTTTCCAACGACCCGTAAAGTCTCTTCCTTTAAACCTCACCGGCAAAGGAAGCCCCTCTTTCATCACCGAGACGAACCTCTTTCATCAACGAGCTGTTGTAAAAAGATCACGATCGCAACTTGTGTGTGAGAGAGATATTGAAGAGATTCAGGTATGGCTTGGTCAGCTAGATCCATCGCAAACTCACTCAAGATCGACGAGGACGAAGACGATGTCGAGAAGCCACAGCCTGGTGATGATGAGTCCGCTCAGAATCAATCGGTGTCGGAGTCACAGTCTCCTCGAGGAGTTAAGGAAGACATCACGGAGCTTACCAAGACCTTGAGAAGCCAATTCTGGGATGTAGCTTCGTTCCTCTCGCAACCGTCTCCATCTTCGGATCTCCAGGGGAGAGAAATCATCAGAGTCAAGATCATGCGGCGGAGGAGGACGAGGATCTGATCGCTGGGATCTAAACTCAGTCAACACGGTGCCTTGCTTCTCTCCACTCCTCAAGTAACTAGTAGCATCTCAGGTTTCATGGGATGTAAAGTTTAGCTGATGTGATTCTTGTGTTACTCGAAGCAAGATCAATGTTATCTCATGAGTTACAGAAAATAAACAGAGCACATGTGGAAGCAGCAGAGAGAGCTATGTGGTTCTGATATCTTATGGGAACCTCTGTTTCAAGAAAGATGGCCCTTGTTGTCCACTTTTGATGGAGCTACAATACTCTGTTTCCTTATGCACTAATCGATTATTTACTAACCGATTACACATCTCCATATATTCTTGTTTCTTTCATATTCAAGTAGTTTTAGAGTTTTTATTTCTACTTTTGAAGTTTGATTTGAGTAGTTCTAAGGTTTATTTATGTTTATTCTATTCTAAACATGTTTTTAGGAATGGAGAAGAGGTTACGTGATGCAGCACATAGAAATGGCATCTAAAGCTTCCAAGGTGATTGTGTTTGTTACCGAGTGGCCTGCTGCGTTATCTCTAGAGGCTTGTGTCAATGTTCTGGGATCGTTTAGGTGATTCACTGGTAATGAGTCCACACAAGAACAAGAAGAAAGTATGATCCGGAGATTGATCCTTTTGATTCTTAAAACTGAAAACTTCTTATCTTTATAGCTAAAAATTCAATATGTTTTGTACCTATTTAGAAACTTGGAGAGATGCTTATGATAATGTATGAGAATGTTATATGATAAAAAGAAAATCTAGTACTAAAAACAAATTAGAAAAAATTAGTTTTTTTACTTCAAAATCTAAACCCTAAACATACCCTAAACAAAAATAATATTTTTTCTCAAAAAAAAAATCTAAACCCTAAACATACCCTAAAAGGATAAAAATGATAATTTGAGTTTTGATAAAAAAATATTTTATATATAATATTTTAGAGGTGTATATCCTAAACTCCAAAACTTAATTATAAACCTTATATCAAATTTTAAACCATAAACTCAAAATTTGACTTCAAACCACATCCAAAATCTAATCATAAATCTAAATTCTAAACTTCAAACAATAAATTTTTAAAAAATGATTTGTAAAGAACATTCGTTTATGATTGTTCAATAAATTTGAAATTTCATAATAAAATAAAGATTATGTTTATCAAATCTCTGTATCACAACCAAATTATATTTATTAATTATTTACTTGTGTTTTATTAGAGTGAATTATATTTATTAATGATTTTAAAAGCACTAATTAATAAATAAATAAATAAATAACTTTTTTATTTTAATATGATAAAAATAAAATTAAACACTAATAATAAATTAGAAAAAAAAAATTACCTTAAGTTCTAAACCCTAAACATACCCTAAACCTTAACTACATATCTCAAGCCTTATATCTTGAATTTCATTTTATTCATAAATCTTCTACTTTAAACATTTTAATCCAAACACTCAAATATCATACATAAATATTTAACTTTAAACATTATAATACAAATCCTACATATACCCCTAACCCTACTTATAATTCCAAACCCTAAATCATTCCAAACTCTATACAAGAAATATTAAATCATAACATTTTAAATTTATAACACTTATTCTATACTAAATGATGAAACTAAACAAACTATAAAATTTAAATAAATGAGTATACTCATAATATAAATTCAATCCCTAAACTCCTAACCACATACTTCATACTGATCTATATCATAAAACATTAAATCTATTTTTTTTAAATATTTTAGTCAATCACACAATTTTAAAATTTAAATAAAAAATACAGATAAAATACAGATTAAAAGTTTTAAATTATGATATCAAATTATTTAAAGTTTAAATAATTTCACAACAATTATAAAAAAAAAAGATAATATTTACTTTTTTTTCTGAGCCATTGATTGATTTTTCAATCAAAGATCCAAAATCAGTCTCCTATCTATCTTCACCTTTATTATCTATTGGTTGGACTCGGATCACCTTCTTGACCGTTAGATGATACTCAATCAACGCTTGAGATTTGTCTCCCTCTTTTTCAATTATTTTCTGAGAGAGAGAGAGAGAGAGAGAGAGAGAGAGAGAGAGAGAGAGAGAGGCGATGGGTAAAGAAATCGACGCCATAGCAAACCTCGGCTCCTTCTCTTCCTCTTCCTCCGCCGTACAAGCCAAAAGGTTCCAATCAAACCAACAACGCAATCGATCGGCCAGCTCCCTCTGGTTCAGTCTAATCAGCCTCTTTCAACCGTCGACGAAACCGTGATGCTCGTCACCACCACCATCGCTTCTCAGATCCGTCTTCACCGGAGTCGCCACCACCACCGTCACGCTCATCATAACCACCACTGATCACTTCTCTGTCTCTCAAGCTATGCCTCTCATTCTCTCCGTGTTTTTTGGGTTCTTGTAACAGTAAAGTTTTATGCTTTATATGGTTTGATTTGAAGTTAAAGTTTGTTTCTTTAATTTTTTGTTCCTTGTAAAGTTGGTGGTCGTGACTCGTGAGGAAGAGCTGGTGTTGTGCAGAGGATCAAACTGGAATCTGTGATTAGTTGATTAATTGGCAAATAATTGTTCTAAAGAATCTGTGGTTAAAATCTCGCAAATTGAGTGAACATCTGATGATTCCTTGTTTTATTTTAGTTAGCTTTATCAGCCAAGTTGAGATTCTCAGCAAAAGACTACAGTGACCATATGGCACTCGTTCGTTCCTTCAAAGGGTGGAAAAATGCTGAAAGAGAAGGATCAGCTTATGAGTATTGTTGGAGGAATTTTCTTTCAGCTCAGACGCTTCAGGCGATATATTCTCTGAGGAAACAGTTCAACTATATCCTGAAAGAAGCTGGCTTAGTACACGATGATTCATCTCTCAACAACAAGCTAAGTCACAATCAGTCTCTGGTTCGTGCTGTCATTTGCTCTGGTTTATTCCCCGGGATAGCATCTGGTGTGGTAAATCTAAGTACCCATGTCTCCCGCTAAGTGTCCTTTCTTCTGTCACAGTGTTCAGTGAATTACCATGCTGTCCTTTTCTTTGTACAGCATCGAGAGACTTCCATGTCGTTCAAGACAATGGATGATGGCCAAGTATCACTATACGCGGTGAGTTACTTCAATCATATTTCCCAAGACCATTGTTCGAGTCTCTTATTAGAGCCATCGTTTATTTAAATGGTTCTTTTACTCTTTTTATATTTTAGAATTCTGTTAATTTGAGGTTCCCGATGATTCCATACACTTGGCTAGTCTTTGGAGAGAAAGTGAAGGTCAATGCAGTGCTCATAAGAGACTCCACCGGTGTCCCTGATTCCAGTTTGATCCTTTTTTTTGTGAGTAATTGGTGGGGTTTCTGTGTATTCATCCTAAGAACTTGATTATTCAGGTTTTTGGAAGATAAAGTTAGTTTCTTTACTGTAATGATAATTCTTATGTTAGGGATGATTGTGAAAGTTTATTAGTGGTAGATTGATATTGGATTGTATGAACAAGTTGTGTTGTGGTTTGTATGAACAAGTTAATGTTTATGGGTTTTGGAATAATTAAAAATTTTATTGGAATTTTTAATAATTTAATTTTTATTATTACAAATAGTTGAATTACATTTTAAATTAAAATTATAAAACAAAATTGTAATTATTATTAATAAATTTACGGATAATTAATAACACAAAACATTTGCTATCTATCCTAGCAGGAAAAATAAAATTAATAGATTTTAATAACAATTATACAATGTTATTATAAATAACAACAATTACATAACAAATAACGCTATTGTTGTATCGTTAACTATAGCATAACCGAATACCGCTATTAAAAGTGTCAGACCTATTATAACAGGCGCTGTCAGAGCGTGGAAGGGAGCGCTATGATTTTAGACGCATAGCGTTTTTCGTCCGCTAATACTACCCACATTTCCTGTAGTGGGAGTAACCAAATTCCTGCAACATGACATTCATCATCTCTTTTAGAGTTCGATTTTTGTTTTTAAGCAACTCCATCAGATTTCGTTGAGCTGTAGTTTGATGGATTATTCCACGTTATTTACAAAACGCATTGAATGGACCATGATACTCGCCTCCTTGGTCGCTTGTAACTATCTTAATAGTTGTTTTAAGTTGGTTTCGACCATGAGTTTAAATTCGTTGAAATTTTATAAGGTTTCATCTTTGCTATGTAATAGATATACATAACAGTTTTTTGTGCAGTCATCTATGAAGGTCACAAAATAATTTTTTCCACCTCTAGTTTGTACGTATTTTAAATCGCATAAATTTGTGTAAATTAAATCTAGAGGTTTGTTAGTTCTTTCAACATGAGGTGAGGGCGTTTTTGTGAGCTTAGGCTTTACGCATACTTCACATTTTTTTTACGTGTTTTGCATTTAGGGATTAGATTCAAATTCATTAATCTTTTTATGGATTTGTATTTTACATGGCCTAATCCTTCATGTCATATATTAAAAGACTCAACCAAATAATCAACTGGCTCTTTCTTATTCATTGAATTTTTAGTAGCTACAACTTTTGGAGGGACTGTCATTACATTCATTTTGACGAGTCCATCCTTAACATCTCTTTTCCCCAAATAAACCACATTCTTCCTAATCACAAGCTTGTCCGCCTCAATACTTGTGGCGAATCCATTTGTAACATCCCGAGATGTGATATATAGAAAGGCTTAAGAGAATTGATTTGACTATCTATGTCACCAAAGTTGACTTACCTTTTCTGTCATACATCCGTTTAGAACTCCAGGGTTAAGCGTGCTTATGCTGGAGTAGTGAAAGGATGGGTGACCTATCGGGAAGTGATTCGCGATACCGTGCGAGTGAGGCCAAAACACGGGGATAGGTCGGGTGGTGATTGCATGGACAGTAAACAATGATTTCGAGCCTTGGAAAAAATTAACGCACCGACCGTTGGAATGGAATGGGGTCCACGGGCCGAGAGAGCAGGGGTGGGTGGCCCATTAGCCGTGGGCGGTCGGGGCGTTACAAGTGGTATCAGAGCTGGTTAGCCATCTCGGTTCTGACCCGAGAGGCGTCTTGAGACCTGTCGTGGGGCGCAACGAGGACGTTGCGTTCTTTGAGAGGGGTGAATTGTAACATCCCGAGATGTGATATATGGAAAGGCTTAAGAGAATTGATTTGACTATCTATGTCACCAAAGTTGACTTACCTTTTTCGTCATACATCCGTTTAGAACTCCAGGGTTAAGCGTGCTTATGCTGGAGTAGTGAAAGGATGGGTGACCTATCGGGAAGTGATTCGCGATACCGTGCGAGTGAGGCCAAAACACGGGGATAGGTCGGGTGGTGATTGCAGGGACAGTAAACAATGATTTCGAGCCTTGGAAAAAATTAACGCACCGACCGTTGGAATGGGATGGGGTCCACGGCCGAGAGAGCGGGGGTGGGTGGCCCATTAGCCATGGGCGGTCGGGGCGTTACACCATTATTTTTAAGCAAGGTTCCCGAGACCAAGTTCCTCATGTCAGGCACATGCTTCACATTTTGCACAGTGACTTCACATCCAGATGTCATCTTCAGAACCACCTTGCCGCAGCCTTCAATCTTGGAGACTGCAGTGTTTCCCCTGAGTCTTGCTTTTCTTATAGGTGTTGAACATCGCCCTATAAGTGCAAATGTGGGTGGTGGCACCTGTATCATACCATCATTCTTTAGGGTTATTGCTCTCAACCATGTTGACCTCAGTCACCACTGCAACGAGATCCTCCTCAGTGAGATGCTCTTGAGCCTTCTCATCTCTGATCTTCTGCAACATTCAGTACTCATGTGACCAATTTTGTGGTAGTAGTGACATTTTCCCTTGAATTTCTCCACATTCGCATTGATTTCAGTGCCTTTCTTCTTGAAGTTTGCTTTAGAAGCCTTCAAGATTGCAGCTGTTTTGGAAGGCTTGGCAGGAAAGTGGGTGTGTGCCTTTTCTTTGCCTTTGTGCTCAACCATGTTGACATTATGCTCCTTAGCATTGATCTTGTCAGTAATTTGGTTTCTGGATTCCATCTGAAGCCTCATGATGAGCTCCTCGAGACCCATCTTCTTCTTTTTTTGCTTCATGTAGTTCTTGAAATCTGCATAACTTGGAGGAAGCTTTTGAATGAAGCTGAGAGTTTTGAATGTCTCGCAGATACACATTCCTTCAGCAGCGATTTCATGGCAACTGAGATGAAATGCTTCAACTTGATCCATGATGGGGTTTTAATCCATCATTTTGAAGTCATAGAATTTGGTAAACACATACTTCTGACATCTAGCGTCCTCACCTCTGTACTTTTTTTCCAATGATCTCCATAGCTCTTTCGCCATGGGAATCTCACAGTAGACTCGGTACAATGGGGTGACCCAAAATGTATCATTTGCAGATGAAGTTGGAATGCACCCATATGTCAACACTTGCGAGAGTGTGCACATCATCAATCTTGTATGGTACAAGGGGCTTGTCTTCCTGGATGAATTTATCCAGCTTCATTGTTTTTAGGAAGAACATCATCTTCTTTTGCCACGTTTTGAAGCATTTGCCATCAAACTTGTCTGGCTTTAATCCTTGAGTGAACAAGATAGGTACAGCCGGAGGAGTTGGAACTGCAACCGGAGCATTTGTGGTTCCTTGAACAGAACCCGTTTGATAGAGACCAGCACAGAAAAATCTACCGCGCGTGGTTTCATCAGCTACATCCACTGGAGTGGTAGTTGTTGCTACAGAGGTTGACGCTGTGATGGTTTCAGCTGTTGTCATGGTTGCATCATTTGCTGAAACTTTGAGTGGAGTGTGAGCATCGATGGTGGTGTCAATGGGGGTGTTGTTAAGGTCCGTCATTTTTCTGATGAGAAAACATGAAAGCGAATTAGGACTCAAGTCAACAAATAACATATTATTTTAAATTAAATAATAGTCTAAAATCAATTGTTATTTTTGGTGTTTTTAGTAGATTTCTGAAGCATTACAAACCACCCAATCATATTGATATAAGTCTGAAAAACATTTTGTAAACTCTTTTAGAAGCGTTCACAGAAACCGTTTGTGTAGACTTTTAGATTGTTTCATAAACTCACTTTAGAAAGCGTTCGTGAAAACATTCTAAGATTCATATATAGAAACAAGAAACGTTTCATGGAAATATTGAAAGCAAATCGAAAACTCGTTTCAATAAAAACGAAAACCGTTTTATAAATCCTCGAATAAAGCGTTTTTAAAACCGTAATCAATCAGATTGAAGCTTAGAGTTAAGACTGTAGAACCCAAAAAACCGAATTGATATAAACAAATTAATAAAAGTGATAGTTCTAGGAAATAAAAGAATCGAAATGAAACGAAACCCAATACAATTTTTTTTAGAAAATAGACCATGGAGTCGAGATAAATTTCTTTCCTTAACTCTTAATATTCACCTGTGAGTGCGACGGCTTATGCGAAATTGAGCCCATGATACAACCACGATAGATAGTCACGCGACATTCGTGAACTATCCCTATCAAACTATAAATCTACGAAACACTCTCTAGGACTTACGTTTGTGAAAATCTCTTGGAAATCTCGGGAGTGGAAGCTGAGAAACTTTCTCCGTAAGATCCTCTCTCTTGACTTGTTCAAATCGTTTAGTAAACAAATAGACTTCGTGTTGTTTTAAAACGAACGACGTGTTGTTTATACACAAACGTCATGCTGTTTTGGTTCAAAAATGAGCCAAAACGTTGAGCTTAATTGGACTCCAAAAAAATCTTGTAGTGACCATGAGGCCACATTTACCCAAGCCCAAGCCAAGCCCACGCCCAGCCGGCCGGGAGGCGACGCGCTTGTGGGGAGCCTTCTTCTCTCCTTCAAAAGCCTTTAAACAAGCTTAGGTGCGAAGACTTATATATATTGCTCCACTATGTTGTTGTTGTCCGATGTGGGACAAAACAACATGCATATTTGATTTTTATGGCTTTTTTTCATTGGATGAAACCCATGTAAAATTTCTTTTCATTTTTTAACAAAAGCCATCGGGCTTTGTTGATTTAACAACTACTTCACTATTATTCTTTCAATTCTGTTCCAACGACAAAGTCTCTGAGAGATTTAAAAAGTTCACCCTTTTCTTCAAAGTATAATCATCTTCGACCAAAAGCTCCTGCCATGTCACCAATACACATAATCTCTTCTTTGCTTACTCCTTTTCTTTCCTTCTTTCTTATATAAGCTTGGTGGTACTTATCAATACCTCGCCCATCGAAACCATACTTGGCCTCAAGTTTGTAAGAAAGATAACATTCAACTAATTCTCGAGAAGACATCCAAGAATCATCCGTAGATGACCTACCCACCTAACGAACTAACAACTCCATTTGGTCATGTTTATCAAAACGTTTGGCAAGAAAATCCTCTGGAAACAATTCATCAAACTTCTCACATAAGCAACCCAAAGGCAGTTGAGAAATTTTCGTATGAGTATCCAACAACTTCTTGATCTAAGAAAAGTGGAACAGTAAGTAGTCTTCCCAATCCTCTCCAAAACTCTATACAGACCATAAATTTGGCTGCCAGCTTCTGCAAAAAATCTTCTGGACATAGTTTGTTGTTGTTAAGGTATGAGCATAAGATACACCATGTCTCCCAAGGAAACTACTAGATCCCTTCTATGCTTATCAGAGTGTGACTTCATAAACTCTTGAGGACGATCCAAGCAATGTTTTAAAACCAATATTTCATCTCTTTGCTTTAACGATTCCTCAAGATAGAAATTCTTAGTTGAAACATGTTTGCGCCGATAAAAAATCTTAAAAGGAGTCGATTTCAAAGAAGTATGATAAGAAGTGTTGTATCAGTATTCATCCCAACACAAATAATGAGACCACGTCCGAGGCTGAGAGAAGCAAAACAATGGAGATAAGTTTCTAAAAACTGGTTAAAGACCTTAATCTGACCATCCGTCTAAAGGTGGAAAGTTGTACTATACTTAAATTGTGTACGAATAAGCTTAAAAAAGTCCCTCCAAAAGTTACTCGGTCAGATACAATACTACTCGGATATCCAT
The DNA here is from genome assembly GCA_905132885.1 of Moricandia moricandioides. Taxonomy (NCBI): domain Eukaryota; kingdom Viridiplantae; phylum Streptophyta; class Magnoliopsida; order Brassicales; family Brassicaceae; genus Moricandia; species Moricandia moricandioides. The sequence goes on from CAJHQQ010000276.1 coordinate 148,668, forward strand.
TAAGACTAACAACTTGTTGGCCATAGTCACCGAAGTAAAAGGGTTCTTAAATCCTATAAAATGGGAAAAATTACTCAATCTGTCCACCACAACAAACACAACATTCACCCTATTAGAAGTTGGAAGACCTTCAATAAAGTCCATATTGATGTCATCCCATATCCTGTTAGGAATAGGAAGTGGTTGTAACAACCCAAGTGGAGAGAGAGTAGAATGTTTATGATTTTGGCAAATTGCACACTCAACAACATAATCCTCAACCCTCTTTTTAATTCCCCTCCATGTGAAAGATCGCTAAACTCGTTGCAAAGTCTTAACCACTCTGGAATTTCCACACATCTTACAATCACGACACTCTGCTAGAATCAAGGGAATAAACTGATGTGAATGAGATATCACCAACTTCTGTCTAGACCACAACCTTCCATCAATCACTGTCAGCTTAGCATAAAGTAAATTGTTATTCTGCAAATGAAGAATGATGTTTTGAATATAGGAATCCTCAAATATTTATCGAAACAAATTCTCTCCTTGCAATGTTGTGGGAATAGTCAACGTGAGTAACAACGAATACGTGAACATACACCTGGACAGACCATCAGCAGCTTTGTTTTCACACCCTTTCTTGTAAAATATATCAAAATTGAATCCCATAAGTTTAGTTAACCATTTTTGGTATTCCATTTTAACCTCTTTTTGCTCGAAAATATAATTGATACTATCATCTGTATGAACCTGAAATTTCCTTCCCAAAAGATAGTGTTTTCACTTCCTCACAGCCAAAACCGGAGATGTTATCATTGCAGTTTTTATCTTGTCAAAAGCTGATTGTGCTTCGTTAGACCAAAGAAATTTATCATTCTTCAATAAGCTGGTTAAAGGCCTAGCAATCATACCATAATTCTTAACAAACCGGCAATAATAGCTAGTTAAACCAAGAAAATCTCTCAGCTGTTTCACCAACTTAGGCGTAGACCAATTGTGCATTGCTTATGTTTTATGGCCATTTGTACCCACGCCAGCACTCAAAATAATATGATCAAGGTATTTAACTTGTTTAATTCCAAAGGAATATTTTTCTGATTAGCAAATGATCTTTGTTCACAGAGCACTTGTAACACGCCTTCCAAATGTTGCAGATGAAGATCCACTATCTTGCTGTACAAAAAAATATCATCAAAAATTACCAGACCAAAATCACAGAGAAAAGGTTTAAAAATTTGTTCATAAGGGCTTGAAAAGTAGCTAGAGCATTGGTAAGCCCAAATGACATTACCAAAAACTCATAGTGACCCTCCACTATGCGAAAAGCAGTCTTAGCCACATCTTCTTCACACATCCTAATCTAAGGATACCCTAAACATAGATCAAGCTTAGAGAACACTGATGCACCATGAAACTCATCAAGAAGCTGATCAATTACGGGTATAGGGTATTTTTCAGGCATTCTTGATTTATTTAAAGCTCTATAGTCAACGCAGAAACATAATTCACCATCTTTTTTCTTAACCAGTAACACATGACTTGAGAAAGGACTGACACTAGGTTTGATTATCCCAGCAGGCAACATCTCAGTGACCATTTGTTCTATGATAACCTTCTGATCATGTGGGCATTGATATGAATGTACAGACACATCAGATACGCCAGGAACTAAAGTAATGGCATGTTCTTGGCCGCGAATGGGCGGCAGTCCTTCAGGTAAAGCAAAAATGTCTCTAAGCGTTTCTAACAATTGTGGCAGTTTCTCAATAACCTCTGGTACTAGTGATGTCACTACTTCAGTAGACAACTGCACTTCTATTTCAGTATGACTACTGAAATATATAGGAGACAATGACTTGTAGGAAAGTTTTGCGTTGTGTAATTTCGGATCTCCCACCTTCTTTTCCTTATAGGTAAATGTGGGTTCCTGCTCCTTCCAATCCACCTCACATCTACCCAAAGTTTCAAGCCATTGAACACCCGAAATGACATCTACACTTCCCAGTTCTAAAGACATAAATTATGATGTGAAGTCAATGTGATTTATAACAAAGTTAACTGCTTGGCAAACGCCCAAAGCCTTGACAGTAACTCTATTCCCTAACAACACATACAAGCTACAAGCTGCAGAAATTCTCAAATATAGGTTATCCACAACTGATGGAAAAATAATTTGTGGATGATCCATTATCGAGCACGACAATTATCTCCTTTTGATTAATTCTCCCTCTCAATTTCATAGTTTTAGGAGAATCAATTCCCATAAAAGAATTCAATGACAGTTTCATTAACTTCTTACGTATCCAATTACTCTCATCCTGATCCAAAAATTCTAGTTCCCAACCATTAAGCATAGATAAAATCCTTAACTCCTTTTTAGGACATTCATGAACTATGGACCAGGGAGCCTTACATTTAAAACACAGTTTGTCTCTGCGTAATGCATCTAATTCAGCATCAGAATACTTCTACCTTGGTCGTTGAATATGTTGTGTAGGTATATTATTCTCTCTATTTCTTCCCCAATCCACTCTTGGTTTATAAGATGATGAGATAGTATGGTTAGAATGAGAGTTCTTCCTTGGGCTACTAGAACGTTGGTGTTATCGATTCCTTAGAGTGGAAACAATGCTAACCACTTGACAAAAAGCACTTGTTTCCATCTTCAAGACCGCAACAATGTAATTAGACAAACCTTGAGGATCTTTCATTTGTATTACTTCTTTCATCTCCCTCGTTAAACCATTATAAAAGATCTTCTCCTAGTGATGATCCTCTAATCCATTCACTTGAGCAGACAACTCTTCAAATTCAGAAACATAATCAGCAATTGAACCTTTATGACGTATAGAAAATAACTGTGTCCCTGGTTCATCTTCAATAGATTCAGCAAATCGTACAAACAAGTTCTGTTTAAACTTCTCCCAACTAGTAAACCACCAAGATGCATCACCCGTATCCAACGTTGCATCCTCCGTATAAACTCAACGGAACAATATCCAACGTTGCATCCTCCGTATAACGCCCCAAGGTAAAGATGTGTTCAATATCAACCAACCAAACATAAACACAAGAAACATCACACATAGGCATTTCTACCTTTCTCAACATTTTATCACGAGTCGCTAAATTCAAATTCTCATATCGATAACCTAAATGTGAATCCCGGTTATGTTCCAGATTAGATTAGTGTACCTGAGAATAAGTATGTGATCACTCATTAGTGTGTATCATGATGTATCGGCATCTTCCCCCATTTCTCTCGTTAAAGCTTGAATCAAAGACGATAAAGTCAAAACTTCTTGTTGTAGAGAAGCTAGATTTGAATTCCTTTGTTGTGTTCGCGGCATTCAGCCTCGTATAAGCTCCATCATAAACAGCAATTCTTCTTTTGATTTATTGTCCAAATCTTCATACTCGTCGGGAAACTTCGACCTTATCAGATTTTCGATTGTAGACATCTCGTCACTCAGATCCAAAATCGCCTATCAGCTCACTTCGTCCCAATACGTTGAATCCGAACCAGTATCACCGCACCAATAATAGAGTATCGATACTTGTAACTCTGTTCGATTAAGAAAGATGAAATGAGTACATATTTGAAGTATAATCTGGATCTACACTCATGGCGAATGTAAACTCAGATCATCATTCTCATAGCGAACGAGTAGTCTAGAATCAATCGTCGAAGACAAACAACATCAAAGCATAAAGGATTTAAATGAAAACAACACTTTATTTAAACATGAAATGACTTCTTCACTCTTCTTCTTTCATTTTTGTTCAAACGGCAAAGCCTCTGAGAGATTCAGAAGGTTCACCCTTTTCTTTAAAGTTCAACCAACTTTGACCAACGGCTCCTGTCCTGTCACGTCACCAACACACTTAATCTCTTCTTTTCTTACTCATTTTGTTCCCTTCTTCCTCACATAAGCGTGGTGATCCTTATCAGTATATATATATATATATATATATATATATATATATATATATATATGTATCTAAATGAAATAGTCTTATTTTAGAAAATATTCTTATTCATCTAAAATGTTGAAAAATGGGTATATGTGAAATTATGCGCCATCATCTTATCGCTTTGGAATGATATTTACGTCGTGTTGTCCGGGATGTGACTATGAGGATTCTCATCTAAATGAATAGTTCAGTATATTGATCAGCGGTTGAGATGTAGCTCATCCTAGGAACAATATTATAACATACTCTTTTTATTTGAATTGATTTTGAAACCAAACTTCTTTTCATGAAGATCGAAGGGGCGATTCAAACGAAATCTAATATAGACCCCATTTTCTATTTACTCGTGGAATTCTTGCTGTCTAGAAGGGACCACCACAGCTCCTATCTTTTCGAGAATCTCTACATTATTTATCTCTCAAACGCATATATATATATATATATATATATATATATATATATATATATATATATATATATATATATATATATATATATATATATATATTCAAATCTTAATCGAAAATAAAATAAAGCATCGTACAACTTGTCTTTACATACCAAAAACTACGAGATAACCCATTTAATTTTGTAGTGGTAAACGATCCTACGTTCAAGCCTTTTATTCATAATTTTTTTGGAGGTATGAAGAAAACTTCAAACAATAGGATTTTACTAATCCTCCACTCCCAAAAGGAAAAGTGTGAAATTCTTTTTCCTTTCTTCCACAAAATGGGAGGAGGTTTTTAAAAGGATCTTATAATATCTAGAGTTAGGCTAGTAACCTCTTTTAACACCTGTTTCCCTTTTTTTTCATTACAATTATTTCACAAATACTCCATACGGTAAGGAAGAAGGCATGGAACAAACACACTTAGAAAGTACAGTACAAAAGAGATTTGTATGTTGCATTTTGGAAGGATGAATTGCTCTCGAAAAAGAATCTATTGATTCTCACCCAATTGGTTGAAACATAGTTGCAATGATTTACTTCACGAGCGAAATCTTTGGTTTATCAAGGATGGCGTATTTTCGCCAAGGAAAATAAATAAGAAGGATTTGACTCATTCATGCATGCTCAATTTGGCTCGGGGATATAGCTAATTTGGTAGAGTTCAGTTCTTGCAATTGGGCTGTTGTGATTAAAGATTGGGTGTCTAATTTTTCATGCGGTAATGATAGTATCTTATACAAGAACCGATGACTCACTTTTTCTACGTACTAGGGGGAAAAAGACCTAAACATGGCACTGGAAGATTTTGCCGCGACATAGATGGGTTGTCAAAAACGTAGAAGTTATAGTACTATTAGTTGGTCAGCACTATCTCTCTTCAATCCTTTGGCAAAATGCGACAAAAGATAGGAAAATTGATGGGACAACCCCATTGTGTCCACCCGTTTGAATCAGCTAAGATCACCTTGCAAGGCTAAATATTCATGGGTGATCAATAGTGGAATAGTACCATGAGGGAATGGTGAAGAGAACCCCATTGGGTGAAACAGAACATGAAATTGTAAGCTCATAAGTAGTGTGAGGAACCCAGGGTTCTGGCCGCGTGCCTATTGAAGAATGTTCAGGCGACTCATAGTCAGTGCTTTGGTTAAGGGAACTCACCAGAGCTGTAACAAAAGCGAGTCATCATAGGGAAATTGTCTATGGGTCCGAACATTTATGATCTATCTATGACAAGAATGAAACTTTGGTGAGACTAAATGGAGGTCCATAACAACTAATGTTGGAAAATCAGGAGATGGATTGTGGTTAAAGGTAAAATGTTACTCAAAACTTAGAGTTAGATAGTTTTCCTCCAAATGTGTTGATTCGCATCAGTTGATTAAACATCTAAAGGTAAAGCACTGTTTTGGTTCAAGCTGCAGAAGTGGTATCAAATTGAAGAAAATATAAATACTACATGACTTAAAAATAACAAGGTTCAAGGTCTTTTCAGTAAAACAATAAAATAAGATTCATTATTAAAATAGAAAAAAAAACTTGGATCACCAAGTAAGACCGCTAAGAGCATCTCCAAAAGTCCCCTTGTTTTAAGGTTTGGCAAAAACCTTTAAATAAGGTTTTGAAGTGTGTCTCTCCACAAGTAAAACTTTATATTATAACTTTAAACTTATATATTTTATATAATAGTCCTTATATTTAACAAAACTTAACTAATAGCATAAATATTTTAAAATAACTATAAAATATCCAGAAAAATTATTATAAAACAAAATTAATAAAGAAAATATTATATTATAGTAAAACATTGCATATAAATTAAGCATACAAACTAGGGAGAATTGCCAAGTGTGACTCAAAACTTGGAGTCAAACCCAAAAGAATATCCAAACTTGGGTCAAAGGCAAAAGTAACTTAAAAGACTATTGAAATTACAACTATCCCCTTGTGAACAAACAAAAAAACGGATTTTTTTTTACGTTTCTAACCCTTGCAAGTCGTCTGTTCAGACGACTTAACTGAAAGTCGTCTGGACAGTTATTCTTAAACATAATTTAAAATTTTTGTAAAAAATATTTTGATAAGTGAAAATGGGAATTATGTAATTAACATATGTCTTAAGAGATATAAATTAAGATATAACAAATTTCAATTGTTTTCAGCATAGATGAGTGAAAGTAGTGAGTCATGATATTCTTTAGTTTATGTTTCATCAACATATGTTTTAGTATTGTATGTGTTCTTAGGGTTAGATTTTGGAAAGCATTAAAACCGTTTTTGAAAAATTTAAAAATTACCTAAGAGTGTTCATTTCTGTGTATAGTAAACACTATTAAAGTATAATTTGATTTTATAATGTGGTTAGTTAGTTAATTTAGTCATTTTAGTTTAGGGGTTCATTTTAGGGTCTGGGACGACTTAATATTTAGTCGTCTGTAAACGAACGACTAAATATTAAGTCGTCTGATGTACATTATCCGCCATTCTCCATACACTGCATGTAACTGACAAATCATCTGCAAATATTCAAAATAAAACACATTAGTAAACATAGAGAAAATGAAGAAGTTCACTAAACATTGCCGCAGACGACATAGAAGTAAGTCGTCTAAAGAGGTCACTTTTGCAATTAAAAATTAAATGGCACGACTTAATTCTAATTCGTCCGGCTTTGTTTGTTAAAAAAAAAAAACTCCAGACGACTTATATATAAGTTGTCTATGAAAAACAGGCTAATTTTGCATTTGACCGAATCGTGTCAGATCTTTGACTATTGCTGGACGACTTATAATTCAGTCGTCTCTTGGAAAGTTAAAATTTCAATATTTTTATTCAAACTAGACGACTTAAACGTAAGTCGTCCTAGGTTAGTTTTGTAATTGAAAAATAAAACTTGAAATTTAACTTTCTCCAGACGACTTAATTGAAAGTCGTCCAGCCCGACGACTTAATTTAAGGTCGTCCGGGTTAAGCAAGGTTTGACCAGAAAACTTGGGAAAATTTCTGGACGACTTTGCTTTCCCGGACGACTTTAAATTAAGTCTTCTGGCTTGACGACTTTCAATTATGTCGTTTGGTAAAAGTTAAATTTCAAGTTTTATTTTTCAATTACAAAACTAACCTAAGACGACTTAGACGTAAGTCGTCTAGTTTAATAAAATATTGAAATTTTAACTTTCCCGGAGACGACTGAATTTTAAGTCGTCCAGAAATAGTCAAAGATCTGACACGATTCGGTCAAATGCAAAACTAGCCATTTTTCGTAGACAACTTATATATAAGTCGTCCGGAGTTTTTTTTTTTAACAAACAAAGTCGGACGACTTAGATTAAGTCTTTCGTTTTGACCAGAAGACTTATCAGTAAGTCTTCTACATACAGATGACTTACGAGTAAGTCTTCTACGCGAACAGATCTTGAAAAAAAATCAAATTCGTACCTTAAACTAGGTGAGATGACTTCGTTTGCACACATGGTCTTCTCCAACCACCCAGAACCTCAAACGAAAGCAACTGTAAGTCAAAACGAAAGAAATATGGCTCTGTCAACCATAAAATATTTTGAATCAAAAGCTTGAGTTTTTTGGATGAATATGGAGAGAAAGTGAAAGAAATGTTGTTTTTTTAGTTAATAACAATTGAAACAGAGAGAGTGTAAAGAGATTTACGTGCATTAAAGGGCATTAAAAGCTCCAAACAGGTAGTACAAGGTTGTTGAACTATTCATGGTAGTGGCAATATTGTAAATACTTGAAGATGATGAGGTTGAGACAGTAAAGAAGCCATTTTCGAAAAACCAAAAAAAAAAAGTTAATGGCATTTTCGTAGATAAAATGCAGGTGTGGGGTAAAAATCTCAAAAAAAAATGAGTCAAAAGATCGAGCGATGTTGCACATCTTGGCGTCATTGTGAGAGTCGAAGTACAAGACTGTCGTCGATCGATTACACAATCTTGGCATCGACCGACGTTACATGACCAAGATCGAGCGATGTTGCACATCTGACATCGATCAATGACCAATTCGCAGACAGCTGATTTCAAGCCCAAGTTAAAGACATGACACAAGATTACAAGATTACCCATGGACGAGTTTTGATCTAGACTTTAGGATTTTATATTTATACTTTATGTAATGCACCAAAAACTGTGTGATGTGCTGGAGTGTTAGGTGCTAGTAAGTGTGTTTTGTGTGTGTGTGTGCACCAGAAATTCATCATAGTTTTAGGATTTATTTAGGGAGAAGATTCATAACTTCTTAAGGAGATTTGTATTGGTACCCCAGTATTTTATCTATGCATTATATTTAGATTATTATTCTTACTTTGATTATGTATGAGTAGTTACCCATTAGATGTAGGGTTGAATGATAACGATCATCGATTAGCCCAAAAGTAGGATTGCTAGTTAAGTTAATATCCATCAATTGAGTTGTTTTTAATGCTTGCATTCTAGAGTAGCTAACTAGGATAAAGATAGTAAGACATGGACGACTACGAGAGTAGGTTATGTGCCAAAATAGATTCCATTTAACTAGTTTGTTAAGCGCATGCGAGAACTGGTCTAATTAGCTTGGTGAACATATCAAATCTCATTCACACTTCCTTCTGATTTCACTGTCGATCGACATAAGTGCCTTAGCCGTCGATCGATGGTCTTTCCTTTTGCTCGCATACGAAAGTTGGAGTTAAAATAGTCAGAATAGTTAATATTTGAGTTCTAGAATATTTACATATATGTGCATCTTATCTCTTATAATTCATGAAGCTTGAAACCCTAGATCTAATATATTTACATTTACATCTAGTTAGATTATTAGCATACTTCCATATTTACATTATTAGCATACTCTCATATTTACATTACTAGCATATTTCGATATTGCATCTACACTTTCTGATAAAGAATATTTCCTTAAACCAATTACTACTTACAAATATATATATATCATCACTTAGATTAGTCTTTAGAAATGAGAAATCTATTGTGTGTCATTGTTCTCTGTGGATTCGATCCCTAAAAACTATACATGATCTCTCTTGGCAAGATTATTGTTTTGTGTGTTAGGATTAAGGGTTAATTTGACAGTTAATTGTTTAGGATATTTATGCCATGCTAGAACTGTAAACACACCCCATGCCAAATTTGACGCCGTTTCTGGGGAACATTGATCACCATTAGATTTAATTTCTAGGATTTAATCTAGGTTTGTTACTTTCAAGTTTAAAGTTTCTGATTTTGCTTTTTCTTTATTTTTCAGGTGCATGCAAAAGAGTACCAAGAGCAATAAAGGACAACAATTACTGTTCTTAGATCCACAGCAACTCGAGCGTACGATCCGCAAAGAAAGAAGACAAGCATCGATCGACGACACCTACATAGCGTCGACCGACACTTCTTTACGGACAACATCGACCGACATTGGAACTCTAGCATCGACCGCCATTGATCACTTAGCATTGATCGACATCATCCTATCCGCATCGATCGACATCATCTCATCCGCATCGATCGACTACAGCAGACGAGTCTAGATGGTTGTGCCTATAATAGTGGTTCAAAACAAGAATGGAGACTTGCATGACCTCAGTGGTCGTCTGCGTAATGCAGCATGTCAAAAAATAGAAAATCAGGGGGCTGTAATCCCTGATACAAAAGAAGAAGAAGAAGAAGAAGAAGAAGAAGAAGAAGAAGAAGAAGAAGAAGAAGAAGAAGAAGAAGAAGAAGAAGAAGAAGAAGAAGAAGAAGAAGAAGAAGAAGAAGAAGAAGAAGAAGAAGAAGAAGAAGAAGAAGAAGAAGAAGAAGAAGAAGAAGAAGAAGAAGAAGAAGAAGAAGAAGAAGAAGAAGAAGAAGAAGAAGAAGAAGAAGAAGAAGAAGAAGAAGAAGAAGAAGAAGAAGAAGAAGAAGAAGAAGAAGAAGAAGAAGAAGAAGAAGAAGAAGAAGAAGAAGAAGAAGAAGCTGCAATAGCTCACCCTGAAGTTAATGCACAAGCTGCCAGAAGCATGGAGATTTCAAGACCAATCTGAAACCATGGATCGAATTAATGTTTGACAAGGTACTGGAGGGACAACAAAAGATGATTATGGATTTCAATGACAAGTTAGATTTCATGTACCTCCACATAAACACAAAAATTAAATATCTCGACACCCGTGCGGAAAATCTGGAAAATCAGGTGACTCAGAGGAGTGAAACCCTTATGAGATACGAGGTTATGGTCAAGGAGAAGGAAGAATCTGGGCGGGAATATTATGTCAATATTGTGATTGATGATGGTTTTTGGGTAGAAGTCAAGAAAGAAAAGCCACAAGAGGAAGGATTCCGTATAGAAAATCCGAGTTCGTTAGGCAGTTTGAACACGCATCGATCGACAACACCAAAGAGAATCGATCGATGGTTCCTGTTGATTTGACAAATTTGAGAAAAAAATTTGAGCATCACTTGACGTAAGGATCGTATGATCGATCGATGGTACCCAGTAACAAAACGAGTTAATCGACCAAAGGTCACGAATACGACAACTCCAGAGCAGAAGAGGGACTCATCAGAACCTATGATAGTTGATAAGACTACCAAGTATCATTCTAGAAGATAGCCAAGGATTATTCTGAAGAAGAAAAGTGATCCTGGGAAGTTTGTGGTGCCATGCTTGATCAAAAACCACGAGTTTCCCAATGCCCTATGTGACACCAGATCGTCAGTGAGCATCACGCCTAAAGCTATAGTAGAGAAGTTGAACCTCAAAGTGGAGACTTCCAGTGATTCTTTCATCTTTGTGGATTGCTCTAGAATAGACTCAAGATGTATATGCAGAGATATCCCACTACGAATACATGACGTCTTAGTCCCAATAGACGTCCATGTGATGGGTATCCAGATCAATTAGAACTCTTCTCTGTTACTTGGAAGAGCTTTCATGCCACCGTAGGAGCTATCTGTGACATGCAGACAAACAAGCTTGTGGTCACATACTTCTGTGATTACGATTTCGGTGAGGAATCAGAAAAAGGAGCATCGATCGACACCCCACCCAACACATCGATCGACAAACTTACAGTTCAACAATTGACCGATACCCTCCCTATCAAATCGATCGACACTCAAACATACGGACGAGTCCACACCTACAATGGAGAGTTCAATTACAACACAGCCTACCTTGATTTCAACGAATAATACAAAGATGAAGAAACAATTGATTACCAAGGACTTGCTATGGAAGAGGCTGAAGTTTTTCATGTTTCCCAACAACCTGGGAAATCGACATCGATCGACAGGACCATACACCATCGATTGATACTGGGAACAAAGCAGAAACCGAATGTGATCCAACTGCAAAACGCGAAAGAGAATATGGTTATCTAACCAGATGAGTTCAGTATTATGAGAGATCCAGACGGTAATGCAAGAGCTATGGATGACAAAATTCTACATGTCACAAAGGAAGATGTGGCAGACATACTTACAATGGCTAATGGAGCTGTGAACCTTTTTCGTCACCAGTATGATTATCAAGCATCGATCGGCGGTCCATTTACCCCATCGATCGACACCAATCTAGTTTACCACGGATATGGTAGAGTTTTCAGAGTCTACAATGCAGATTACAGAGAGGAAGAGCTGATTGAATCTCGCAGCCTTGCACTGGAAGAAGAAGACGGCTGGGTAATGAACGCGAGAGTGGGCAATCCAGCATCAATAATCGGCCTATCTTGGCCATCAAACGACATCAAACGAAAACCATAACATTTACTTGGAGCAGAAGATATAGAAGTTGGTTATCTCAGACCAGATAAGTTTGGAATTTTCATAGATACAAAAAGACGTGCACAAGATCTTTATGGGAGATTACTATCTACCTAAGGAGGATGTAGCATACGCCCTTATTATGGGTGAACGATCATGAAATTTATTTGGACAACATCAACAGCGATCGATCGACGCACCGGTACCAACATCGATCGGCAACAAGGAGAATAAGCACGAGCCAATCCATACTCAACCATCGATCGACAACAAGAAGAACGCATCGATCGATGCCCCTATTCCAGAAGTCAGCGAGTTATGTACATCTAACCCCTTTACTTCAGAAACTCCAGGACCGATCATTTGGATAAATCTCCTACTGATAGACGTTCACGTAGAGTATGGAACGAGAGCTTTTGATTCTGATGGAAAAAGAATTTTATTTTGGGAAAAGAAGGATGAGTATGGCATCTACATAGATGAGAATGGTAATGCACGAGCTCTAGACGAAAGAGTTGTTAATTGTGAATGTGCAAGAAGCAGATATCAGGGCAGTTCTAGAGAGAGCTACTTTGTTTGGGTACAGCTACATATGTTTACCTGAACATGCAGAAAATATCGGTATGTCTAGGCAGAAACCAAAGACATATAGCAGAGCAGAGATTGATGACATCGTGGATGAGATCTACACAGCTCAAGAGAGGTCATTAGATTATTTCTACAAAAGGCTTGATGATGTTTATTGTCCTATAGACAAGTGCCTCACCGGTTTGACTACTCGCATGGATTAGATGAAGCAAGATTTGGATATTGTTCAAAGACAGCATGCGAGTGGACCGGATAGAGTGACATCGATCGATGGCAACATCTTACCATCGATCGACACTGATTTCGACATACAGAAGTGCGCAGAAAACACACAATTAGAAGAAATGTTCAATGAGATTACTTTTTCTCATAGCCTGATGACATAAGATATTTCTCAGAAATTGGAGGATATATCAGACACTACAGCTGCGAGACTTAGAATGCTCTATCGTAGTATTGAGAATCTACAAAGGAGAATGCATTTAGTGGAGGTTACTAAGGAGATCATAAAGAATGAGAAACCTAGAGGAGATGAAGTAATGAGAAGCTTCGTTGGTATATGGTTTCAGAAGAGCAAAGAAGATGTAGACACTTGTTTTCCAAGTGTTGATCCACCTCCATTTTAGTAAGAAAGTTCAAAACGTCGAGCTTAAGACTATAACCAAGCGCTGAGTGGGAGGCAACCCACTGCTTAGTAAATTTTTACTTAGTTTCTACTTATACTACTACTTATTTCGAGTTTTATTTTGTTTTTACAGACAATTTACACTACCATCGATCAACACCATAGAGGCACCATCGGTCGAAAGTGGATCGCGACCATCGATCGACCACACCCACCTACCATCGATCGACACTCTTTTACAAAGAGCGGTATCGAGTTCTATACTTAAGTTATTTACTTAAGATTTGATTTTTCCTAACCAATATGGGGCGGATTACACTGGGGACAGTGTAATTTAAGTCTGGGGGAGGTTCGCTAACGCTATTTTTTTTTTTGAGTTTTATATACTATCTATATGTTTTTCAAAGAGTTTTATCGAGTCAAGAAGAGGACTATGATCAAAATTTATTATTGACTAACCACACTTTAGCACCATTCTTAGAAGGTTGTTTGCAGAGATTACTAGAGATACCGAAGTGGATCATCATGCCACTATATCACACTTGCTTAGAAAATTTGAAGGAACCAAAGATGATTTCCAACACTAATCATGACATTATTTGCTTGCTTTGGGATTTGGTATACGCTGGATCAGATTCCTTCTGCAAGTCTGGAAGGTAAAATTATGTGTGCTTCTGATTCCCCTCTCTCTACCCTTCAGATTAAAAAAGGACTCGAAAAGGATTTGGTGGCTACAACCATTAAATCTTGATTCATATGATCCTATAAAGAGATAAAGGTAAAAAAGAAGTGAACAAGATCTCGTGGCAAAAACCATTATGGCTTGATTCATGGAAGCCTATCAAAATATCTTAGTCAATTAAAAAAAATAGAATGATACCCTCAAAAGAAGGGAGAAATTGACTGAGAAAAAGTAAGAAGAGAGAGAGGAAAGGAATCAGAAAATGCTACATGTGTGTTCAGATACTTGCAGAGGTAAGAGTCCATATGTCATTTGATCGATACTCCCAAGGTAAAGCATGCAATTTTATTTTATGCAAAGAAATTAAATCAATAGAGGGGCGAGTCAGACTAATATTCGCTAAGTTGTTGGTAGAATGGAATTGGTTGTTATACTAGGATATGGTATATAAATTTTCTTTGTGATTGACTTGATATGATGTGGCTGCAATAGAGTAAGGCGATAGTTGTACTTAGATATCAAGTGATTCTTCGCTTTTCAAGACCTCTTTCGCATGATTGTTTGCTTGAGGACAAGCAAAAGGTTAAGTCTGAGGGAGTTGATATAGCCTATTTATTACCAGTTTTAGGCCATGTAATAGGCTTTATTTAGGGTATAGTATGTGTGTCTAGGCTATGTTTTACAGTCTTTACAGGTCCATGCACGCTTTGGAGATATATGGGGATACTTGGAGCTTTTAAAGTACAAGATTGTCGTCGATCGATGCAACCTTGGCGTCAACCGAAGTTACATGACCAAGATCGATCGATGCTGACATCGATCGATGACCAATTCACAGACATTCGATTTCAAGCCCAAGTTAAAGACATGACACAAGATTACAAGATTACCACTGGAAGAATTTTGACCTAGACTTTAGGGTTTTATATTTATATTTATGTATTGCACCAAAAACTGTGTGTTGTGCTGGAGTGTTGGGTGCTAGTAAGTGTGCTTTGTGTGTGTGTGTGTGTGTGCGCGCACACCAGCACTCCATTATAGTTTTAGAATTTATTTAGGGAGAAGATTCATAACTCATTAGGGAGATTTGTATTGGAACCCTAATATTTTATCTATGAATTATATTAAGATTATTATTCTTACTTTCATTATGTCTGAGTAGTTACCCATTAGATTTAGGGTTGAATGATAGTGATCATGGATTAGACCAAAACTAGGATTGCTAATTAAGTTAATATCCATCAATTGAGTTGTGCTTAATGCTTGCATTCTAGAAAGCTAACTAGGATCTCGAAAGTAAGATATGGAAGACTACGAGAGTAGGTTCTGTGCCATAATAAACTCCATTGAATTAGGTTGTTAGGCGCATGCGAGATCTGGTCTAATTAGCTTGGTGAACATATCAAATCTCGTTCACACTTCCTTCTGATTTCACCGTCGACCGACATAAGGCCTTAGCCGTCAATCGATGGTATTTGCTTTTGCTCGCATACAAGAGTTGGAGTTAAAAGGGTCTGAATAGTTATTATTTGAGTTCTAGAATATTTACATATCTGTGCATCCTATCCCCTATAATTCATGAAGATTGAAACCCTAGATCTAACATATTTACATTTACATCTAGTTAGAATATTAGCATACTTCTATATTTACATTTATTATTTGAGTTCTAGAATATTTACATATCTGTGCATCCTATCCCCTATAATTCATGAAGCTTGAAACCCTAGATCTAACATATTTACATTTACATCTAGTTAGATTATTAGCATACTTCTATATTTACATCATTAGCATACTTTCATATTTACATTACTAGCATATTTCCATATTGCATCTACACCTTCTAATAAGGAATATTTCCTTAAGCCAATTAATTGTTACTAATATATATAATCACCTAGCTTGGTCTTTAGAAATAAGAAATATATTGTGTGTCATTGTTCTATGTGGATTCGATCCCTAAGTACTACCCTGATCTCTCTTGGCAAGAGTATTGTTTTGTGTGTTAGGATTAAGGGTTAATTTGACAGTTAATTGTTTATGATATTTATACTCTGCTAGAACAGTAAACACACGGTATGTCAAGCTCCATTATCCAAGTAGAGATTTTGCATCCAAGTGATGTATCTGAATTTAACATTGTAAGTATATTTATTTTATACATCATTTATATATGATATTTTATATGTATTTAAAATTTTATATTCTATTTAGATGAAAAAAAGCTAAGAAAATGTTGGTGCAAGATCCAAAACTAAAAAAAAAGTTTTAAGTTTGATCATGTGTGACTTTTGAGGAAAGACACCCAAAATTTACCGATAATGTCAATATTGGTATTCAAGACACTCCTACTACTCAGAGAAATGTTGGCGGCTCTGTTTCATCACAATCTCCCGGAGTGTCTTCATTTTCAATCAATTTAAATAGTGATAGAGGATCGAATTCATCAACTACGGAAAAAGTTATGAGATAGCTCAATTATGTATGCAAAACCAAGCAAACAAAAAAAAATAACACTTAAAGAAATGCACGAAGAAAATAAAATGTTTCTAACAAATCTAGACTTTATTGTTGATTCTACTACTCGTAAATTCATTCGATCTGAACAAGAAATAATCATTAAGAAAATAACTCAAGAACAACAACAACAATAATTTTCGGTTGCACCAGAGTTTTGTGAAAATAATTTGTTGATATTAGATCCAAGATCAAATTTACCGGAATATTAATATTCTGTAATGTTTATTTATCTAGTATTTTAATTTTTGTAATATTTTAATTTATGTAATATTCATATTTTTATTATTGTGTATTATATTTTCAGTTTCTTGTGTTGTATTTGCTGTAATATTATCTTCAAATAATTTTTTAGTGTTAAAATTAAATATTTTGTATTAAAAAGGACTAAATGATTAAACAAGAAAGTTATTAGCTTTATTTGAAAGTTACACAAATATAAGGAATAAAAAAGTAAGGAACCTTAAAATTTTAAGATTTTAAGGATGACTTTATAGTGTACAAAGCTTTACTCAGTATTTAAGGTTTAAGGTTTTTGGACACCAACTAAAGAATTATGAACTTTTATTCAGTGTTTCTCATTTACCTAAAGACAACAATAATTGCAAATAATTTAATCAATAGAAAACCATATTGCAGAATACCAATAGTCATAAACATCAAATTGTATTTACCTTTTACTTAGAAATTTGGAAACATCAATTAAAATGAAACAAAAAATCTAAAATACCACTTAAAATGATATGGAAAAAATATATTTGTAGTTATAAGGGGATTTTTGAAGATGCTTTAAATAACCACTAAATGATAAAGGAGGTAGTGACTTTTTTATTGTTCATTTTCACTTTTATTCTCACGTCTACATTCTACAAAAATTGTTAAAGTTCTACCAAAAAAGTTTGCTTATCTCAAGAATTATCGACAGTACTTAGGACATTCTCGTTAGTTAAAGTGAAGCAGTTTTTATAATTACAATAAATAAAAGAGACAATTGGAAAAATGGGACACCTAAAACTTAGGTTTATGTTAATAGGATTTTTTGAAGATTATTTAACAAACTAGGATTTTCATTCTTGTGAAGACCATAATACCCTAAACTTAACTAATTATTAAGATTATAAATAAAAAATGATAATAAAATAATTTATTTTTAATTAAAATACACTAAAAAAGAAAAAAAAGGGTAACCTAAACGTCGAGTACCCCTTTCTCGCGGTTTCTCTATCTTTCTCCTCTTTCTCTGCCGAATTTCTTCGGGTCTCCATCTTCTTCGTTTTTCTGGGTTGGTGAAGGTAAATCATCTCATTTTTTCGCTTAATCTTGTGTCTAATCTCGTTTTCGTCTTCCTCATATCTGTTCCCACACACGAATCAAAGTGTTCTTCCTTCTTTGTGTTCGGACAGTACGAAATTCGGACAGTTCGAAATTGAAGTGTTCTTCCATAAATTCCTTCGAAATCCCACGGGTTTTCACAGTAGGTATGTGCTTACTTCATTGATTCTCTTAACCCTAGACTTTTTATAACCCGATTTGTCATATTTCCTAAACTAAATTAGTTGTATGGGTTGCAATCATCTATACACTATGATTTAGTCATGCATGTTACTGTTTTTGATTTGTATTTGTATGTGTAGAAGTTCGATTTAGGTTTCTTGTAAAGGGGGAAAATTTGTCTTCACGAATATTGTAGAGTGTCGATAGTAATGTCTGATGTTGAACATCTTTGGTTATTGATCAATTGCAGAGATTGTTGTTCTTTTTGAAGTTAGACATAGTTAGACATAGATTGAACACATACTATACCAAAGGTAAACTTTGGATGTAAAACGGCGTCCATAATAATTGTGAATACAAAGGTGAACCGAATACTCTTAACATATATTGCTCATTGTTTGTGTGATTTCTATAATAATTTAACATGTTAGTATGTTGGTTTCTATAATAATTTAACATGTTGGTCTGTAGGTATGTCAAACGAGTTACTATAATAATTTAACATGTTGCTTTATGGTTTGTAGGTATGTCAAACGAGTTACCAAAGCGACTTTTTAAGGA
Organism: Moricandia moricandioides; assembly: GCA_905132885.1. Taxonomy (NCBI): domain Eukaryota; kingdom Viridiplantae; phylum Streptophyta; class Magnoliopsida; order Brassicales; family Brassicaceae; genus Moricandia; species Moricandia moricandioides. The sequence goes on from CAJHQQ010000276.1 coordinate 167,294, forward strand.
GGGTGAAGAGCCTCAAGTTAGCCAGATCAACAACAACTGCAGGTTGATCCACGTCATGGAGTTGTTGAATACATGGCTGCCAAAGGAGTTGAAAGAAGTGAAGAAAGATCTGGTTTTTTCACAGATCTTTAAGTTGCATGACACTGGTCTTAAGTACTCCGCGAGAGTGATACACAGCTTCTTGTGTAGGGAGCTGGTTACTTAAAAAATGCACGAGCTCTGGTTTGTATTTGCAAGGAGACCACTCCGGTTTTCTTTGCAAGAGTTCCATGCAGTAATGGGGCTCGAGTGCAACACAAGTCTTTCACTAAAGGAACCCGAAGAGTGGGAAGATGATGGCGGTTTCTGGAGCAGAGTGCTGAAGTTAAAAGAGGGAATTTGTATCTTGAAATTGTGGAAGAAGCACAGTGAAGCTGTTAAGAAGTGGAGTAATGCTGACCGAATAATACTGGTCTACATTTGCATCCTTGTTTATGTGGTTTTAGGGAGAGATGAGAAGGCTAATATCCCCCTCAGATACATAAAGTTGGTCATGGATCTTGAGAAGTTTCGAAAGTATCCTTGGGGTGTTGCTGCGTATGACCTTCTCCTAGAGTCAGTCGCCAAAACTCGTGACAAACTGAAGGATAAAACTAGTAGTTACGTGCTAGATGGCTTCTCCTACGCCATTCAAATTTGGGCAATGGAAGCAGTCCCAAAGATTGGAAAGCTCTTGGGAAAAAAACTCGACAAAGGTTTTAAGGATGGTCCCAGATGCATAAACTGGATGGGAGCTGCGAAGGTGTCTTACGAGGAGATAATTCGGTTGGAGAACATCTTTGCACGAGAGGTAATTACCTTGATTGAAACCATTTAGACTCTTCAATTATTAGCATAGGCATGAGACTATAATTGAAGATTTCATCATGTTTGAATCATCTTTGATGTTGTTTACCTTTGTTGTATAGGATGTCATCTATCCATACATCTCTTGGGACGGGAACTATGTGGTAGTTGAGGATCATGTTTTTATCAGAGAAGATGAGGTGGAGGACGATAGAATCAGGCGGCTCAGAGCATTGATCTATCTTAAGCATGACTTCAGTGATCATATTTGGGAGTTCGAGGACCCTCCAGAGGTTTCTCTTGAGCTAGTTGACGAAGAGAGTGAGAATGATAAAAACTTTCGAACTCCAAAAGGATCAGAGAACACATGCTCGGTTGCTAAAAAAGGAAAGAAGAGGCTCCCGGATCGTGGAATGGAAAAAAGGAAGCATAAGGTTCTCTCGGGTAGACCACAACAAGCATCATTCAATGAAGATATCAAGGCTTACATGGAGCAATTGTTTCAGCAGAATTTTTCTGCTATGGAACAGAGGCTAAAGAAACAAATGGATGAGAAATTTGAGGAAATGCAGTCACAGCTTAAAGATTCACTAAAGGATGCAAGCGATGAAGTTGAGAATGAAGAGCCATCGACGAGCAAACCATCACCGAGCAAGCCATCACCGAGCAAGCCATCACCGACCAAGCCATCACCGAGCAAGCCATTGCCAAGGAGGTCCAACCGCTTGGTAAGCATGGGAAAAATACACTAGTTATTTTGGCTTGTTTATTATATGGTTTGTGTGTTTGTTTGTGTTAGTGTTTTATGTGTGTTCTATGCAATGTTTGCACCGGTTTAATATCTTGGATGATTATTCAGGAAATGGATGCGTTTATGTATATATGGCGAACGAATACATCTTTGAGGCGTTGGACCCCAGATCGTGTGGCTTTCATGAGCGCTACTTTCTGCCTCCAAATCAACGTTCAATACAAGAAGTTTGTGGTAGACAAAAGAGGATATGAATTGCCTGATTTTCTTCTTGGATACGGGAGAGGGGAGCTTCCATCTCATGGGCGTACTGATAAAGTTTGGGGTGTCGATGTTGATCGTCTCTACTTTCCTCTATTTGTGAATGGTAATAATCATTGGTCCCTCTACACGTCTCCATTTACATCTCTATTTTTACAAATTTAGTAATGTTCCACGCAGGTAATCATTGGATTTCTGTCTGTGTCAACATCATTGAAAAGCAAGTGCAAGTCTTTGATTGCTCTCAGGGAAAGAATAGGCAATATGTGGAGAAGTTTGCCATTATGATTCCTAGGATAGTGAAGGCTGTTGCGCCACCTGAAAACAAAAAGCACCTACTCTTGGAAAAGTACTCTATCGTAGATGTACCTATGAAGTCCAGATTGAACAAGTCTTGTTGTGATTGCGGGGCATACGCACTGAAACACTTGGAATGCCACTTGCTTGGTCTCGACCTCAGTTTAGTGGATGATGAAATCATCATGGGTTGCCGACAGAAGATTGCTGTGGATATATGGGAGGTTGCACAAGATCCCGTTTTAGTTCAGCTAATGACACAATATGTGCCTTCTAAGCATGAATCGTCTGTTGTCTTTGACCTCGTATAAGACTGATTATTTAGTTTGTTTATGAAGTTTGGTGTTTCTAGGAATTATAACAAAACTCTAAACTACTAATCTAATTGTTACTACATCTTTGCTTCATGTATTACTCGTGACAAAACTCTAAATTTAGAAGATTCAAAGAGAAGGTATGAGCATTTAGCATTATGTTGTATTCGATTACTCGTGACATTTTTATGATATGCCTTAGGTACAATATATGTTATATGTCGTAAAACGGCGTCGTTTAATAAATATTTTTTTGACCTAAATCTTTTTCTTCCTCATTTTTTCACGACAACTGAAGATCGATTCAATAATGTCTTCGGTCAATTCTACGTCCTCTTCAAGAGATCGACACCCCAAACAACATGGGATTCCCACAAAATGCAGATGCGGTGAAGCAGCGGTTCTTTTAACTTCAAAAACATGCAAAAATCCAGGGAGATTATTTCATTGTTGTCCGATGGGATCTGAGAAGGTTAGTCCCCTAATTATATAACTTTGTATTCATTTTAATCTAATTGTATGTTGGATTTTAATGATGAAGGACAAAACCCACTTGTTCAAATGGACTGATAAGTCAGTTGTTGAAGAAATTGAAGACATACAGGAAGTGGTTGATGTGCTGCTCATCGACAATTCCCAGTTGCAGAATTCAATGAGAGCTTGTGAGGCCATGCTGAAACGCCATGAGAGTAGAATTGAAGAGATGGAAGATACAATCGCATGTTGTCAAGAGAAGACCATGAAATGCATTAGCGAATTAAGGATCATAAAACTTTTGTTTGTGTGTTGTTTGGTGATGGTCTTCATGTACCTTATCTATGCATAATGGGTTGACGAATTAAGGATCATAGTTTGTCGTTCTGTTTTTTCAATTATTTGTTAGACTATGTTTCTTGGTGTTTCTTGGTCACAATCATCTATTTGAACAAAAATTGTTGTAAAAACCAAATTGTCAAATAGGTTCTTCTTCGCAAAAAAACAATGAAGAAAGAACACAACAAACTAAATAGGCAAATTACATGTTCCTCTCTTGTGTCCTTCAATACCACACCGGCTGCACTTGTGCTTTTTATTCTTTCTTGATCCTTGAGATGATTTTATCTTGTCTTCTACAGTTTCGTACCTTCTCTTTACTGGTCTACCAACACTCTTTCTTGTCTCTGGTGGTAAAACCTTCTCAAGTTGAACATGAGCTGGGACATTCCATTCAGACTCAGGAACTCCTATTGGATTAATGCATTCCGCATAAACAGTTCTCCACGTTGCAGTGGTGTAGACGACATCAGTAAATCTGTGTACTTCCATATCTGTGTAAAAAAAACAGAGACCAAGAAATGTTTATATGTTGCATAATACTGAGCTGAAATAGGTCCCAATATCATGAGTTTGCATTTCCATACCTCGTGAATAAATCGCAGGAATGGCGTGTTTGCAAGGTATTTTTCCCAAATCATACTTCCCACATGTGCATGTTCTCTTTTCGAGATCAACATAACAATCATATTTGTCTCCTTTAACAAGTGATCTGAAATTGTCAACCTTGTAAACCTGAAATCCTTTTGCCTTCACAATTCTCCTATCAATCTTTTTCTCCACCTTAATGGTTAAAGGATCAATATGCTTCGAGCTTAACATTCGACGCTCATAAAACCACCGAGTCATCATTTCTCTTATACTATCTAGCAAAGGAATCACTGGAAATTCTCTAGGTGATCTCAAAATTGAATTTATTGACTCTGCAGGGTTATTGGTTCTAATGTCGTACCTGGATCCAGGGAAGACAGAACGAGCCCATTTTCTCACATCAGCCTCCTGTAGATACCTTCCAAGCGCAGGACACATATCAAAAATTTCGGTGAGACGTTCCTGAAATTCAGTGAACCTATATGCCCGTGAAGCTTTCTCAACCAATCCCGTCAACCCCTTTGTCTTGAAATTCTTGACCACATTGGTCAGCAAGTGGTGAATGCAAATTCCATGTGTTGAATGAGGGTAGACAGTACCAATCGCTTTAGCAATTGATGAATTTCTATCTGACACATAGGCTAAGTCTTTACTATCAGCAATAACGACATTCAATTGTCTAAAGAACCACTCCCATGAATCGTCATTCTCTGAATCAACAATTCCAAATGCAATCGGATACAAATTAGAGTTACCATCTACAGCTGTAGCCACAAGTAGAACTCCTTTGTATTTATTTTTCAGAAAAGTTCCATCAACAACAATCACCTTACGAATGCCATTGTAGAATCCTCTAACTGATTGCCCAAACGAGAGAAATAAATACATGAATCTTCCATCCTTATCAGTTTCATAGTGAGTATGCTACCAGGATTAGCTTGTTTAATCATACACAAATATTTTGGTATTTTTGCATAACTTTGATCTGGTATGCCTCTAACTGCTGCAATTGCAAACTCACGAGCTGCCCAGGCGTGCCAATAAGTAATCTCACAACTATACTCTAGGCGCATAAACTGAACAAGGTCATTCCCTTTTGGTCCTTCATTGGCATCCTCATATCGATGTTGTATCAAACTCCCAATTGTTCTTGCTGATGCTTTTTTCCAAATTTTCTTTTCCTAGAAGGAGCACATGAATGTCTTCCCACGCACTTGTTGATCATGAAATATGTAGATCCAGCTAGACATTCTGCACGCACAGTCCAGTTGCAGCTTGAATCTTTACATCAAATATACCACCATTTTCTCGTAGATTTGACAACAACATAATCGAAATTATTGTTCATCGCCCAAATTTCTGTTGTTGCCTTTAGAACCTCTTTACTCCTGTAAATTTGATCTTTCTTCACGAGATCAGTTCTTTCAGACCGTTCATCCTTTTCACTATCTCCATTGTTTTCACTCCTTAAACCAGCATCATCGTAACTATCCTTAGCAACATGATTCTTCTCATAAGATTCCTTTAACGGTTTGAAGTATGCTTGATTTATTTCAGGAACTTCGTCATCCTCAACATTACTTGAATCACACAGCTCTTTATTCAAATCGATATTGGCTCGTTCTTGTTGTTTTACACCAAGACCAGAGAACGTGACACACAAGGTTGTAGATGAACCCTTCCTCGCGTACACCACAAAATTAGATACTTGTCGATCATTGCTGATAACAATGGGAGGATTTCCTCTTTGATTCACCATCTCATAACTGAACTCGACATTAACGACATCATGGTCCACCCCATAATCTTCACACACCGTGACCTTGAGCTCCTCCAACAAAGTATTAGTTTCTAGTGTTACCATTCGACCACGCCTTTCCTTGTCTACCACGAAACTCCACTGATCACTGCAACTACACATCCATACACCACATTTAAGATATATTAGAACCATGTTAGAGAGAAAATATAGTTATTTCGATGAAGAAGAGAGTGTTGCAACGAATGAAAGAGAGAAAGATCGTGTGAGGAGAAAAAAGTGGGAGAGAATATACTTTGAGAGATTTAGGGTAGATTTAGTGTAGATTTAGGAAACACCATAACCGAAATATAGAAGTTGCCATATTTATCCGATTCGGCTAGAATATGCTTTCTACGTCAAGCAGAACAATGTAGAGTGGGTAGTAAGTATATTATTCAACATGCGTAACATAAGGTAAAAGGCAGTACAAGTTATGAAACATAAATAATAAAAGCTATATCATAGAGTAATGGCTATTAATTGTAATCAAGCCGATTGTAGATTAATGATATCTTACTAGAATATAACCTTATACATTATAGCTAATTTAGAATACATAAGAAAATTTTGTTTGCGTTATATACCCTGGATATATCTGTGTATAATACCTAGTATATACTTTCTAGAAGTCGTAGATGGCCAGAATGCGTATTCTATCCACAGCTATGACATCAAATAAAATATAGTTCCAATATTTTTTTAAAAGAATTTTAAACATATAAGTAGTCATACTTGTGTTTTCAATAGCTTTCATATTTTTTTCTATTTTTAAAATTTAGTTTACTATTTTCTCATCATAGAAGGGTAAAACTTGTCCAAAATAACCCAAAATATGAAAAATCCTAAATGGCCAAACAAAAGTTGAAAGTGTCCATTTTTTCCAATTTTTTCTAAATAAAAAGTGGAACAGTTGAAACAAAGAAAAAGGAGAAGAGCAGTCTCTTTTCTGGGAGACTATAACTTCTTCAAGAACTTCCCTTCAAATTTGTCATGTTTAACTGACATCGCTTCGAAAAATTACATAAAATAGCATAAATTAAGTATTACTCCCTCTGTTTTATTATAAGTGTCACTTTAGGTTTTTACACACAGATTAAGAAAATAATTAATTTTTCATATTTTCTATATAAAAACACAATTACCTATACACCTAACCATATTTTAACCAATAGAAAAATAAACTACAGCATAAAATTAATAAATTTTGCATCGAAAATCGAAAACGACACTTATTTTGTAACAAAAAAATTCTCTAAAATGACACTTAATATGAAATCGAAAGAGTATTTTTTAAAAAATAAATTCAATTAAAAATATATTAACATTTGAATTTACATTCTAGTGATTACTGTTTAAGGTTTAATGTTAAACTGGTTGGTGGAGTTGAGTTTTTAAATATTTTATAAATATTTAGAAAAAATAGTTTAATTTATTTTCGTCATAAATTAAAGTACTTTTGAAAATAATTATTTATGAATGATAAATTTTAAAAATGATATCAAGTTTATGGTAGAATTAATTTTTTCTTATCATTTTTTTCTATTATAAATTTATTTTAAAATTAAAATTAAATGTACGAGAGACTCAAGTAGGAGCTCTTCTTTTTTTCTTTTTCTTTTTTTAAGTAGGAGCTCTTCGTGTTGTTGATGCTCTTAAATCTGGCCGTTAATATTTGGTTTTAAAAGTTTCCATATTTATTTGTAATGTCCATTGTTTAATTTATTTTATTTTTAACGTTTTTTTAACTTGGTTTATATTACTGTAGTTATTTCTTTCGGTTTTCCACCGTTTAACATGGACCGTTGCTTAAGATATCAGCTAAGTAAACGCAAGGGGCGGCTGATTCTTGGAATCGTAAGTCATTGTCCCACTAACATATTTTGGAATACGGTTCTAAGACAGAAAGATTGTAATCTTATATGGGAAATTTGTAATTTTACCATAAATTTAATATCATTTTGAAAATTTATTTTTAATAAATGATAATTTATAAAAATATGATAAAAATATATTTAATTAATTTTCTAAATAAAAATTTAAAAACTTAATTTTATCCATTTAACACTAAATTCTAAAAAATAACCAATAAATAGTAATATTTTTTTTGGTAGTGTGTATTTTGATAAAATGGTGCTTAACTTATGATATTACCCATGTTCGTTTCATCGTCGCTTCTTCTAACGGCAGTGTTCAAAAACGTACGGCAACAAAGACAAAAAAAAAGACAGAATCGAAAGTTAAACAGCCGCCGATTGATTGCTGGAGACATAAAAATGAGACGCCAATAACGCTAAAATTTTCCGCATCCGTTTCGTTTGTTGTTAGCTGCCGCAGCTACTGGAAAACAAGTAAGTAATGCATCACCAGTGTTGTATATTACCGTGATGAAAAGCTTAATTATCGGACGCTACCGCTGTGTCCAGCGATGAAGAAACGAACATGGGTATTTTTAGCAATTTCTCATCTTGCATATTCTGCACTGATTAAATGTAATTATACGTAATATATATATATATATATATATATATATATATATGTACTCTTCACTGATTATATGTAATTAGATTCCGTCATCATATAATGATAGATGTTCTTTTGTCATAAATTAAAATTTTGTAAAGATGATGAAACGAACGACAAGTTTTTAGTTGTTTATGTTTGCAACTAAGATTTTTTTTTTTTTAACTAAGATTTATTTATCACCCAATTGTAAATGAGAAAAGATCAAGAATCGTATAAATTTGAGTAGAACTGAAAGTATGCGAATATATACAATGGAAAACGTCAATGTAAGAGCTTTATACCTAATCAAAATAAAAAGAGGATAATACTGGAGAATAAACATAAAATTATATTATGACACACCATAACTTATCTTCTTACAAACTGACGACTTTATGCAATTAATGAATAAATTTATAATTATAATACGGTACATCATAAGTTATCTTAAAGATTGACGTGTCGTTCTCAAAGAAAAAAATTGACGGTTTGGTTGAAAAAAATACAACTAATTTATTCTATTAAAACATGTTCATGTCTTGATATATGTGTAGTTTTATAAAATTATATATTTTAAAAACAAGTCATATATATTCTAACCTCATCAAACTATATATTTTATAACCACCACTTTAATTCCATAATTTTAGGGATCTACTAATTTATATAATTGGTTTTTGACATATTTTATATCGTTACCAAAAATTAAAATAAATTAAAATATTATTAAACACAAATATTATGTCAAATAATATAAAAATTAAGTTTACCAAAAATAATTTAAAACAAAAAATAAACTCGTCATTTGAAAGGACGGGTTAGTATCTAGTCAATGTTTAAAAACTTGGCCGTTATTAAATGCATCATTGAGTACTAGCGACTAAGAAAATTATTGTGAGATTAGACAAATTCTATACGGTAATAAATTATGAATTTATTGTAAATGTTTTATATTAATATATTTTAGTTTTTAGAATTAATTATAAAATTATTTTGATAAATTATCAAAACTAGAGAGCAAACAAAAGAAATAAGATACAACGGTCATATTTTTTCTAGGAAATTCGTCGGAAATTTAAAACAAAATTCTGACCATTTTTAAAATTAAATATTTCCTCAGGATTCCGTTGGAATTTCTTACAAAATTCCGACAATCCTTTTATTTAAATCATACTTTACAACAGTCGGTATAAATTTTCTCAGAATGTCATCGGAAATTTCCGACGAAATACCGAAGATTTTATTAACTTAAAATAATTTAATTGTTTTTAACGGTTAGAAAAGTTTCATCGGTATTTCATCGGAATGTTGTCGGTGAATTTCGACGGAAGCACTTTCATCGGAATTTCCACAGAATTTTCGGAAGAAGTTCCGAGGAATGTCTAATTGGTGTTTCTTCGATATTTCCTAAAATTCCTCATAAATTTTCGATAACTTTTTTGGCCGTCGGAAATTCCGTCAAAATGTTCTGTGTTTTCTTGTAGTGAAACATGTGTATTTATACTAACATTATTACTTAATTTCATATATTTAGTCTAATTTAAATTATTTTATTTAATTTAAGCCAATTTAAATCAACTTAAAATGATATAAACGGATACAAATAGTCCAACTCGGATTTATGAAAATCATTTCGGCTAACTTTTATTTTTAGAACCATGCAATTAATGAATAAATACAGCATTATAATATGGGCATCTTAACCTATTATTTTCAAATTTTACGGCTTTACCAAAAGAAAAAGATACAAGAGAGAACAAATTATTGAATTGTTATATAGGGAAACATACATTTTTTTTTGCTCGAATAACCTTTTCGGAAAGAGAAAAAAAAATCATTTTGTTTTTTATTTTTTTGACTAAAAAATCATTTTGTTTTATATGGAAGTAATAATCCTTCTACGAAAGTAAACGAGATTCGATCAGGCATTACAAGTTACAAACCAATATCTCCCACTATAAATAATGGTTGGTACATCATAAGTTATCTTAAAGATTGACGTGTCGTTCAAAAAAATTGACGGTTTGGCTGAAAAAAATACAACTAATTTATTCTATTAAAACATGTTCATGATCTCTTGATATATATGTAGTTTTATAGCATTATATATTTTAAAAACAAGCCATATATATTCTAACTGTATTAAAATATATATTTTATAACCACCACTTTAATTCCATAATTTTAGGGATCTATTAATTTATATAATTGGTTTTTGACATATTTCATATAATTATCAAAAATTAAAATAAATTAAAATAATATTAAACATAAATATTATGTCAAATAATATAAAAATTAAGTTTACCAAAACTAATTAAAAAAAATAAACTCGTCCTTTGAAAGGACGGGTCAGAATCTAGTCAATGTTTAAAAACTTGGCCGTTATTAAATGCATTATTGAGTACTAGCGACTAAGAAAATTATTCTGAGATTAGATAAATTCTATACGGTAATAAATTATGAATTTATTGTAAATGTTTTATATTAATATATTTTAGTTTTTAGAATTAATTATAAAGTTATTTTGATAAATTATCAAAATTAGAGAGCAAAACAAAAGAAATAAGATACAACGGTCATATTTTTCCTCGGAAATTCGTCAAAAATTTAAAACGAAATTCTGACCATTTTTAAAAATTAAATATTTCTTCAGGATTCCGTTGGAATTTTCTTACAAAATTTCGACAATCCTTTTATTTAAATCATATTTTACAACGGTCGGTATAAATTTTCTCAGAATGTCATCAGAAATTTCCGACAAAATACCGAATATTTTATTAACTTAAAATAATTTAATTGTTTTTAACGGTTAGAAAAGTTTCATCGGTATTTCATCGGAATGTTGTCGGTGAATTCCGACGGAAGCACTTTCATCGAAATTTCCTCAGAATTTTCGGAAGAAGTTCCGAGGAATGTCTAATTTGGTGTTTCTTCGATATTTCCTAAAAATTTCCTCATAAATTTTCGATAACTTTTTTGGCCGTTGGAAATTCCCTCAAAATGTTCTGTGTTTTCTTGTAGTGAAACATGTGTATTTATACTAACATTATTATTTAATTTCATATATTTAGTCTAATTTAAATTATTTAATTTAATTTAAGCTAATTTAAATCAACTTAAAATGATTTAAACGGATTCAAATAGTCCAACTCGGATTTATGAAAATCATTTCGGCTAACTTTTATTTTTAGAACCATGCAATTAATGAATAAATACAACATTATAATATGGGCATCTTAACCTATCATTTTCAAAATTAACGGCTTTACCAAAAAAAAAGATACAAGAGAGAACAAATATTTGAATTGCTATATAGCGTAACATACATTTTTTTTCTGCTCGAATAACCTTTTCGGAAAGAGGAAAAAAAATCATTTTGTTTTTTTTTTTAAAAAAATTTGACTAAAAAATCATTTTGTTTTATATGGAAGTCAAGTAATAATCCTTCTACGAAAGTAAACGAGATTCGATCAGGAATTACAGTTACAAACCAATATCTCCCACTATAAATAAATGGTTGTAACCCCAACCAAATAAATAAACAATTCGAAGTAATAAAGCATGGAGTACTACACATATTCGCAAGGGTTTACCGAAAACGACGACGAGCGTGCACCGGGAAAACATCACGTGAAGAAGACGTGGGTGAAAGAACGTTATGAGAGTGATGAAGAAGATGGTTCGAGAGAGGAAGAAGTGAACCAAATGATCATAAAAGAAGAAGAAGATGAAGAAACTAAAGGTATGGTGATGTCATCTAGTACGATGCTAACAAGTAAGGTGAAGTATCTCAACTATGAAGCTCTCAAACATGATACTCCACCGGCAGCGTCTAGTGGTGGAGGAAGAGTCCTGCCTCCTCCGTCTAACAGGTACCACCGTGGCCATCCCAAGTACTACAGATACAGGGGTTGAAGTGAAAAGTCTCTTGAGATTAATATATTTTCGAATAAAAATATGAACGATAAATAAGTTTGGTAAGTATATATTTACTTTCCATGCAAAATATTTCACCATATGCTTGTAAGTTGTATTTTCTGTTGCGAAATATTGATATTTAAGAGAAAAAAAAAATATGAATTATCATCGAGTACTTATTTAGTAATTTGGTCACTTGGCTCGATTTTTAGCTATGTATTTTTGTTGGTAACCGCGGAATCGAAGACATGACACGCCCTTATTTTGAAGTGGTCACAAGCCGAAAGAATCGCGGGTATGAGTGGCCCTTGCTTCCACGATATACCTTTTCTTTCCTTTTGACAAAAATATGTATTATATTCAAATAACATTATAGATAACCAAATTTTACAATGTTAAACACACACAATCGAGAATGTTGGAGATAAATTTGAAGATAACTTAGAAGTCAAATTTACGTAGTGTTATTTGAGATATGTTTAGGATAATAGGTTTTTCTATTTAGTTTAGGAATTATATCTCTACCTGAGTTGTGGCATGAAATTATGAGTTTTAGAGATTCTTGTGAGAACTTGAGTTTTGAGAGATTTTCTGAAGTTAATAAAGGTATTTCTTATATTCTTTGTGGTTCATAAACATATGTTAGAATAATAGAGGATATATTTGAAATATCAGAAATACAAAAAGAATTATCACCAAAGGTTAAAGAGACATTTTCTCTCTCTAAAAAGTCTCTGAAAGCTATTGGTGTTTAGCTCCAGCTACCGGTTTCTCAGGCGTCAGAGGCTCCTTCTCTCTTCTCTTTCTAGTCTTTTGTTTGCTTCTACTCCCTCCTCTATTCGTCCTTGTTGATTATTTTCTTGGATTATTTTCTTGATATTGATCAAGTTTATATTCTTAATCCGTTTGTTTGTACTTGAGTGCCGTGAAGCTCATCTTGATTACGAGCTTCTGTAGTTCGTAGATGACTCGACCCATTTGCAAATCCAAACTTCTGAAGAATTAAATGATCCTCGAAGACCAAAGCCCACAAATCTCCACCTCTTTGGTTTCAGAAATTTCGAGAAAATCCTCAAAGCTTTCTAATCCCCTCTCTCTCTCTCTCTCTCTCTCTCTCTCTCTCTCTCTTGTACGCCGCTCAGCTCTCTCCTCTCTCTAGGACACTCTGACTGAGAAAATTGCTAAAACTCACCACCCTCTCCGATTTTGATCACGGAACAGCTTCTCCTTTGCCTCGGTAACCTCTTTGGACACTTAACATTAGTCGTTAGCTTCGGTTTGTCAAGTCAAAAGACTTATGTTCTTCTTGACTATAACCTTGAGATTTCTTCTTAACTTGCATGGACCCCTTCTGAGTTTCCCGTGATCGAACAATCACTCGATTCTACACACCTTCACTCCATGTCTCATTCAAGTATCGATCTTTTAGATCTACACTTCTATGTACACGCATGTCTTCTCTTTTACTTAATTCTTGTTCTCAACTAATTACTGAACACGAATCAACCAAGTTGACCCCTTTGAAATCGCAAAGTCTTCAACTAGTCTCCTCAGATAATCCACCTGAAACCTCAAAAATTGAGATCAAATCTAATTCCTTTCTCTCTACGGGTAACTCCCTCTCTCTGTTGTCCGAACTTTGTAAACAACATAATTTGCTTACTTCTTGATTGTTTCAGACTTCTCAGAAACTAACTCAGTTCACCTTTTGTTTCTGCATGTTGAGACGCATAATTGAAGTTACCCGGAGCCGCTTGTCATCTTCATCAGTCATTTTGAATCTCACAGCATAATTGAAACTTAGTGCCAATTATGCACTTAGTTAAGAAATCAGCTGGATGCATAGATTTATGTATCTTCGCTAGGTTGATGATGCACTTTACAATATCCCTGATGAAGTTGAACTGTGTATCCATGTACTTAGTCCTCTCGTGATGTACTGCATCTTGCTTGTACCCTAGTTTAGTGACAAAATTTCTCAGCCAAATAGTTTCTTGACTGCCAATGTCAGAGCCATAAACTCTGCTTCTATAGTGGACAACGCTACCACTGACTGTAGTCTTGAATTCCAGGACACATTATTTCCTCCAACTTGGAATACAATCCCAGACACTAATCTTCGTTTTTCTAGGTCCGTAGCATAATCTGAATCAGAGTAGCTTCCACTTTAAACTGTGTAGACTTCTTGAAATTTAGGCAGTTCTTATAGGCTCCATCAACATATCTTAGACTTCATTTCACAGCTTCCGGGGTGCTCTCTGCTAGGATGAGACATGAATCGACTAAGCAGACCAACTATGAATCCAAAATCAGGCCTTGAGCCAACCATGGCAGACATCAAGCTTCTTACAGCACTCACGTATTTTAAATCTATCATATGTTTATACTCTTTAGTTATTTCCTTATGATGTACACTCTTTAGCTTGACGTGAGAGGTTGTAGGTGTAACAACTGATATGGCTTCAAACATTCCAAAAGTCTTTAGTACCTTTTCCAAGTACTTGGCTTGTGAAAACTTAAGGACCCCTTCCTTTCTATCTCGAGTAATATCCATGCCGAGGATTCTAGATGCTCTTCCTAGGTCTTTTCATCTCGAATTCAGAACTCAAACTATCCATCAGCGTCTTAATATCTGTCTTGCTTCTTGAAGCTATAAGCATGTCGTCATCGTACATCAGCAAGTATATTGCTTTGCTATAGTTCACATCTTTCAAGTACACACAAGCGTCATATTCACTTACAATAAACTTATGCTTCTTCATGAAGCCATCAAACTTCAGATTACATTGTCTCGGTTACTCCTTTAGACCATATAGAGGCTTTCTTATTAAACACACTTTATTCTCATCTCTTTTTTTCACAAAACCTTCTGGTTGTTCCATGATAATTCTTTCTTCTAGATCTCCATGTAGGAATGCTGTCTTAACATCCAAATGCTCTAGATCATAGTGAAAATTCACCACCAAAGATAGGGTGAGACGAATAGACACATGCTTTACAACTGTTGAAAAATATTCATTGTCGTTTATGCCTTCTTTCTGGGAATAACCCTTAGATACTACTCTTCCTTTGAACCTTTTGTTTTCAACTTCTGGAATACCATGCTTCAACTTAAAAATCCAAAGACATCCCACAAGCTTCTGATCTTTGGGTCTTTCAATCAGATCCCAAGTTATGTTCTTTTCAAGAGACACCATCTTTTCCTTAGCAGCAGCATCCCAAAACTTCCTTTCATTAGTTCTCATAGCATCATCATAGGACTTAGGCTCATAAATCTCTATCTCTTCTGCAGCATTCAAAACATAAGCAACCAGATTTGCATCATAAAACCTCGATGGTGCTCTGATGTTCTGCCTTATGTTCTTGTCACGAGCTAACACGTAATTGTCCAGTGAAGAATATCCTGAGCTGACCATAGTTCCTCCTCCATGTTCCGAATATGAACAGACTGACTCTTCTTCTGAAGCACTTGAGCTCTGTGAACTTTCCTCATCAGAACATTTTGTGGTTTCTTCACCTGAAGCAGTTGTTTCTCCTAGTTCAGAAATTGCTGATGAGAGACCATGTATCAAATCATCATTGAAGCCCACATGTTTCCCTTTTCCTTTGCTTACTGATTTGATCAAGTCCTTATCCTTGATGCTAGATACTGAATCAGTCAAAGTATCTTTAAGCACTTCCTGCTCATGAAAGACAACATTTCTACTTGTAGTGCACTTTCCTTCACTTTGACTCCAAACTATGTATCCTTTAACACCAAAAGGATACCCAACAAAAACACCTTTCACTGCTCTTAGACTGGTCTTATATTGAACTCTATGAACGTAAGTAGAGCATCCAAACATCCTTAGGTGAGATAAATCAAATTTACCTCCTGACCACCTCTCTTCTGGCAGCTCAAAATCAATGCTTGATCCATAAGTTCTATTGATCAAGTACACTGTTGTAGACATGGCCTTTGCCCAGAACTCTGGTCCTAATCCAGTTTCTGTTAACATGCTCCTGACCTTGTCCATGATGGTTCTATTCATTATTTCAGAACACCGTTCTGGTGAGGTGTGTAGGTGCAAGTTTGATGTCTTTTGACCCCTGACTCCTTTCACAATTGATCAAACTTGTAGTTGCAAAACTCTAGACCATTGTCAGTTCTTAAACACTTTATTTTCTTTCCAGTTTGATTCTCAACTTTGAGCTTCCACTCTCTAAACTTATCAAATGCTTCATCCTTGGACTTAAGAAAGTAAACCTAGACCTTCTTGGAGAAGTCGTCTATAAAGCTCACGAAGTATTTGCAGCCTCCAAGACTCTTGGGAGTTTAAGGAGATCCCCAAAGATCTGAATGCACATAGTCACGAATTCCCTTTGTGGTATGGTTGGCTTTCTGAAAACTCTGCTTGTGGGCTTTTCCTAGTGCATAACTCTCATCGAACTCCAAAATTTCAACTTCCTTGATCTGAAGATATCCTTTCTTAACAACACTTCATATTAACTAAGCTCATATGCCCAAGTCTAGAGTGTCCATAAGTATGTCATATTCGGCTCAACCTTTCGAATATTAGCTTCTGCTTTAGAAACGATACCATGTAGGTAATACAAACCATCCTCGTAGTTCCCTGAGAGAAATCTCACAGTATCTTTAAAGAAATCAACGTTGAAACCCCCGCCTTAATAGGTGCATCCAGCTATCTCCAACATGCCATATGAGATAAGGTTTCTACTCATATTTGGCATGTATCTTAAATCAGTGAGAATGATCTCCTTTCCACCTGAATTAGTGAGCTTTATCTTACCAATTCCCCTAACATCAAATTGCGTATTATTTGCCATTAGGACCTTTCCTCCGTTCATTCCTTTGAAGTCAAACAACACATCAAATTGCTCTGTCGTCTGTTTTTTCTTTGTGGACATTCACGGTTCCAGTGACCGTCTTTTCAACAAATGAAGCAAGTTGTTTTACCATCCTTATTATCTCTTGGCCTATAATTTGACTTGTGATCCCTAGAGTTTGACATGTCTTTGCAATATCGACCATTGCTCTTGTCAGTCTTCTTAGTAGTCCTTCCTCTAGACTCCACATACAGCCCTTCAGAACTATACTTCCTTTTGTTTGGCAAACCTTTCTGCCTTAGCTCAATCTCCTTAGCGTAGGCCGAATTAGTTACATCCATCACAATTAGAGTATCTTTTCATGTCCCATACTTCATTATGTGAACCAGAGCCTCATATTGAGGTGGGAGACTCGCCAAAAGCTGAATAACTTGGTCTTCATCACTTACATTGATGTTGAGACTTGAGAGATCTCCAATCAGCTTGACAAATCAATCCATGTTCTCCTTTATGCTCTTATTCTCCTCCATCTTAAAAATTGCAAATTGTTGCTTTAGATTGATCTTGTTAGGCAACGTCTTCATCCGATAGTCACGTTCAAGCGCATTCCACATACCAAATGCAGTAGACTCATGCATAACCTTCCTTAGGATCATATCACTTAGATACGTACCAATCAGATTCTTCACTCGAGTATCTTTAACAACCTTAGCTGGATCCATAACTGGATCAGCTCTTTCTTCAAGCTTTTCAGAGTCTTTCTAAAGAGTAGCAGTAGGATGGACTGATGCTAATCTTTGGATCTCCAGTTGGCTAAGAAGCTTGTATTTCCACAATCTGAAAGCTCCTTTGTCATTGAACTTATCCATCTCAAAACGTCCTTGAGTGAGATCCATTGCGATCAGATCACTGCCTTCTTAGAATCTCTCTCAATCCTATCACGCAAAACCTATAGATCTGATACCACATATAAGAAAAGTGATTCGTTTATTTTTGTTTCATCATTGTTGCTCTATTAGTGATTCACTACTTTTGCTTGAGGTAGTGAGGATTTATAAATCGTTATCTCTAGTGTATATATATATAGTTGTGGCTTTAGCAATGGTGCTTGATGAGGAAGATTTTTGATATAGATGAGATAATATACGGAATTTTAGTGTAGAGAGATTTTCGGCAATAATTTTATAATTAGACATACATATTGGGAAACCAATAGTAAACGAGTATAAATCCAATATATATATCATTATTGTAAGAGTATGCACACCAAATGTTAATACTTTTTTCAATAAAACAGAAAAGCTTGCACATGAAGTTTTAACATTATGGGAGAATTGCAAAAGTAACTCAAAACTTGGAGTCAAACAGAAAACTAACACTTTCTTTTGACTCATTTTTTTTGAGATTTTCACCCCACACCTACATTTTATCTACGAAAATGCCATTAACTTTTTTTTGTTTTTCGAAAATGGCTTCTTTACTGTCTCAACCTCATCATCTTCAAGTATTTTACAATATTGCCATTACCATGAATAGTTCAACAACCTTGTACTACCTGTTTGGAGCTTTTAATGCCTTTTAATGAATAGTTCAACAACCTTGTAGTACCTGTTATGAACTAAAAACAACATTCCTTTTATTTTCTCTCCATATTCATCCAAAAAACTCAAGCTTTTCATTCAAAATATTTTATGGTTGACAGAGCCATATTTCTTTCATTTTGACTTACGGTTGGTTTCGTTTGAGGTTCTGGGTGGTTGGAGAAGACCCTATGTGCAAACGAAGTCATCTCACCTAGTTTAAGGTACGAATTTGAATTTTTTTAAGATCTGTTCGCGTAAAAGACTTACTCGTAAGTCGTCTGTATGTTGAAGACTAACTGATAAGTCTTCTGGTCAAAACGAAAGACTTAATCTAAGTTGTCCGGCTTTGTTTGTTAAAAAAAAAAACTCCAGACGACTTATATATAAGTTGTCTACGAAAAAGGGCTAGTTTTGCATTTGACCGAATCGTGTTAAATCTTTGACTATTTCTGGACGACTTAAAATTTAGTCGTCTCTAGGAAAGTTAAAATTTCAATATTTTATTAAACTAGACGACTTACGTCTAAATCGTCTTAGGTTAGTTTTGTAATTGAAAAATAAAACTTGAAATTTAACTTTTACCAGACGACATAATTGAAAGTCGTCAAGCCAGAAGACTTAATTTAAAGTCGTCCGGGAAAGCAAAGTCGTCCAGAAATTTTCCCAAGTTTTCTGGTCAAACCTTGCTTAACCCGGACGACCTTAAATTAAGTCGTCTGGCTAGACGACTTTCAATTAAGTCGTCTGGAGAAAGTTAAATTTCAAGTTTTATTTTTCAATTACAAAACTAACCTAGGACGACTTACGTTTAAGTCGTCTAGTTTGAATAAAATATTGAAATTTTAACTTTCCCAGAGACGACTGAATTATAAGTCGTCCAGCAATAGTCAAAGATCTGACACGATTCGGTCAAATGCAAAACTAGCCTGTTTTTCGTAGACAACTTATATATAAGTCGTCTAGAGTTTTTTTTTAACAAACAAAGCCAGACGACTTAGAATTAAGTCGTCCCATTTAATTATCAATTGCAAAAGTGACCTCTTTAGACAACTTACCTTTAAGTCTTCTGGACGACTTACTTCTATGTCGTCTGCGGCAATGTTTAGTGAACTTCTTCATTTTCTCTATGTTTACTAATGTGTTTTATTTTGAATATTTGCAGATGATTCGTCAGTTACATGCAGTGTATGAAGAATGGTTGTTGAAAGATTGCCGTTGGGATTTTGTGGTTGATGATCTCAAAGGAGCAAGATTGTTTTTATTGAATGAAGATTCAACACATGCTGAACTTGTTGCAATGGCTCAAGAAGATTATAACCTGGACATGAGAACAGTGACTGTGGAGATTAGCTACTCATTACTAGCAGAAATGATGATGGCTCCAGACAGTCCTCCCATTCATGTTACAAGTGATAGACAAATTCGAAACTTGCTTGAGATACTCAAAACGCATAGAGTATGTCTTTGTGTATCAAGCCGCAGCAAGGTGGAAACAGTTTCAGAGAAAAGGGAAGAAGCTGGTGAATGATTTGAAGATGTTGGTGATAATGATGAAGCTGGTGAATGGGAAGAAGATGTTGGTGATAATGATGAAGCTGATGAATGTTTTGAAGATGTTGGTGATAATGAGTTTGTTGAAGATGAAAATCAAGATGGGGAGGAGGAAAATGGGAAGGAGGATGCTGATAACTCTATTGTTGGTGAAACGGATCAGAATGGTGGGGATTACAGTCTTTATGGAAATGTTCAAGATGAGGACGAGGAAGATGATGATAATATTTGTTTTGAAGAAATCGAAAAGACATATGGTAAGACAAATGCTATTGAAGGAGGAAAATCGGATGGTACCAGTATCTATGTCAACCAGAGTTTTGTTAGCAAGGATGCACTGCTTTCAGAGCTGCGGTTGGCAGCAGTGAGGGGTAGGTTTTCTTTCAGAATATACAAATCAACGAAAACTCTCCTTGTGGCAACATGTCGGGTTAGCGGTTGTGGATGGAAGATCAGAGCGAGTGTGAAACATGGGACAAACACGTTTTGGGTAACAAAGTATGTGGAAAACATTTATGCTCAGTGGGAGATCGAATCGCTCAGCGGAGACACTGTACTCCGAAGTATGTTGGTAGTCTTTTCATTGATCGTGTTGGAATCATTGATGGGATAACTCCGCAGCATATAACTGATGCAATGAGGAACATGTTTGGCATGGCGCTTGATTACACCACTTCATACAGAGCACTGTTATATTCACAAACATTGGTGAGAGGATCAGCAGAAGAAGGGTATTCGCGTCTGCCATCATATCTCGAGCAAATCTCCATTGCAAATCATGATTCTATCACGGCTATAGAACTTGATTCTATGAAAAGATTTAAGTATCTATTTCTCTCTTTTGGAGCTTCTATCAAAGGTTTTAAGTATCAGAGAAGGGTCATTGTGGTGGATGGAACTCACCTAAGTGGAAAGTATGGAGGTGTTATGTTAGTTGCAGCCGCACAAGATGAGAATTTTCAGATATTCCCATTGGCTTTTGGGATCGTGGATGCTGAAGATGATCCTTCTTGGGAATGATTTTTCACAAAATTGGCTAGTTGTATATCTCATGACAAGCCTCTGGTGATAGTCTCCGACCGGCACGCGACCATTAAAAGTGCGTGTGATAAGGTGTTTCCTTGGGCAACCCGAGGAATATGTTATTATCACCTTCAAGATAACATAGTAAAAAAGTTTAAAGGGAAACATTTCTTGTACTTGGTGAAAGGAGCTGTTTATGCTCACACTGCTTACGATTTTGACTGGTACATGGCTGAGATACGGAGTGCAAACCCGGAACTTGCAACGTATTTGGAGAATGCCGACGCCAGCCTATGGTCAAGGGTTTATTGTAAGGGGAACATGTACAACATAAAAACAAGCAACATTGCTGAATCTATTAATTCCGCACTGAAGCGAGCAAGAGGATTTCCGATTTCGTTCCTGTTGGAGTTCATAAGGGAGAAGTTAGGAAAATAATATTGGAAAAGGAGACAAGATGCTTTGAGTTTCACAACTCAACATAGCCGGGGTGTTGAATACTTGTTTGCTGTTCGAACAGAGATAGCGGATACGATGACGGTCCAACCAATTGATGGATGGCGATTCTTTGTGAAAGGTGGCAAAATGGACTGTGTGGTTGATTTGGAACATGCAAAGTGTGATTGTGATGTCTATGCAGTGGAGAAAATACCTTGCTCTCATGCTATAGCTGCTGGAACACATGTTGGTTTGCATATCTCCACACTTGTATGTCCAGTGTACTCAAAGAATTATTTTTATGCAGGATACTCAGAGAATATATATCCTATCGTGTCACAACATATTGAAGAACGAGAATGCTTTCCTCCAGACGTAAAGCGTGGTCCGGAGAGACGGAAGAAATCAAGATGGCAATCTTGGTTGGAGCTATCTAGGATGAGAGGACACAAACCCAGGAAGAAACACAGGGCTTATAGATGCTCAAACTACAAGGAAACTGGCCATACGAAACAAAAATGTACACAACCAGTTGACTAGTCATCCAGACGACCTAGATTTAAGTCGTCCAGTCTTGATTACCCGTCCAGACGACTTATATATAAGTCGTCCAGTGTTTCGTCTACCAGACAACCTTCAAGTAAGTCGTCCAGAAGACCTTCTACTAAGTCCTCCAGCATATTTTATTTTTAGACGACCTTCTACTAAGTCGTCCAGTGTATTTTATTTTTTGACGACCTTCTACTAAGTCGTCCAGTGTATTTTATTTTTAGACGACCTTCTACTAAGTCGTCCAGTGTATGACATTTTTAAACTACCTTCTACTATCCCTTCAAGTGTATTTTATTTTTAGACGACCTTCTACTAAGTCGTCCAGTGTATTTTATAAAATTTAGACGACCTTCTACTAAAAGTCGTCCATCTAAAAGACCTTCCAGACGACTTAACTGTAAGTCGTCCAGCTGGAAAACCTTCCAGACGACTTAACTGTAAGTCGTCCAGCTGGAAAACCTCCCAGACGACTTAACTGTAAGTCGTCCAGCTGGAAAACCTTCCAGACCAATTAACTGTAAGTCGTCAAGCTAAAAAACTTATGTTGCTTTTCATGTATACTAAGACGTATGTTGCTTTTGGTGTGTACTAAAACGAGTACTAAAAATTATGTTGCTTTTGGTGTGTACTAAAACTTCTGTGATTTTTGTTTGTCTTTTGTTGTATTTCTTTTGAGCCTAGAATAAATACAAATCGTTACAAAATGAAGTTCAAATACAAAGACAACTTCAAAAACAAATACAAAGACAAGTTCAAAAAAAAATACAAATCTAATCATACATGCCCACGAACTTATCACCATCCTGGTTTTGTTTCAAATGCTGATCATGAAGCTCCGTAAATATATCCACCGCCATCTTATCCCTCATATTCTTCGCGTTGGACCTAGCAAAGTCTCTTTCGTTAAAGGGGACCCCAAGAGCATGACATTCAATGTACTTTAGAGCGTACACGCCACAATCACCATTGTTGGTCGTGGGTACATTAACATGTCTCTCATATGTGTATGGCTCCAACCCGTATGTGACCCGTATTTCGTCGGTGGCAGCGCACTCAACAAGCAGATATGGGACCATCTCGAGAAAAGGCTGCATTACCTCATCCCATGCTTCTGCTGCCGTAGCTGAAGGTATGCTGTCCCAGACGACTATGTGCCTCTTAGGGATCGATATCCAAATAGCAACCCAATGAGTGTTGTTCAAGTTCACTGGCGCATAGATATCATCAATGTCCTCCCCCCACACCTTTTTTTATTGGCAAAATGATGGTACTGATCCGTCATAATAATTCCACGCCCCACCAGGTAGCATTCTTCCTAAACCTCTGTGATCGGGTTCCGATAATTTGAATCTCGGATAATGGTCTCTCCAAGTCTGGGAAAAGTTGTGATCCAGGAAGCACATTCGCTCGCTCCTGAAAGTTTGTGGGTTCTCCTGATACCTCTGCCTCAGCAAATTAATCCAAGCATCTATATGCTGCATATAAAATAATACAAGTTAGAAGATACCAGACGACTTATATTTACCAGACGACTTAAATATAAGTCATTTGGAAAGTCGTCTACAAAGTCGTCCAAGTAGACGACTTACTGATAAGTCGTCTACTTGGACGACTTTGTAGACGACTTTCCAGACGACCTATATTTAAGTCCAGACGACAAAGATACAAGATAAGCAGAAGACTTACGCAGTCTTCCAGCCATGCTTTGGCTGTCCGGAGGATGTGATACCACCAAGTTGGTGATGTACGTGGTTTGGCATCCTTCTTAGTGAAATAATGACTGCAAACAAAAAAGCAATCATTTTTGGTAGACTAAATCAAGCTATTATGGGTAAAGCAATCACTTACGGATCAGTTTTCAACCAATCAGCGAGTTCCTTCAACTTAAGTCTGTTTAGTGGGGGAAATGGATTATACGCTGCCACTTTATCTTTCTTTTTCTCTGCCGTATAAGGAGATATCTGCGTGAGAGCAGGTTTCTTCGTTCGTTCACTCCTTGCACGCACAGAAGCATCCAACTTCTCTCTGTATCTAGCACCTGCCAGCTCAAAGTCCGAAGCAGTGGGAGCTATTTTGTCCAATACAACCAGGCTCTGTTCTGAAACTGGAACGCTTGATTGTGGAAATGAAACGCTTGGTTGTTGATCGGTGGAAGCGATGCTCGGTTGGTCTTTGGAGGAGACACCATCTGCTTTATCCTCCGGCAAGCTCTTCTTTCCCGAGTTCGCCTCATCGCGAATTTCTCTCTGCAATATAAATAGCACACTAGTTAACCCTGGACGACTTAAATATAAGTTGTCTGGACGACTAGTTGACTATGGACGACTTAAATATAAGTTGTCTGGATTTGTTACTAACCTCGGATTGTTTGGCTTGAGGGGTAGTCTGTTTGGCTCGAGAGGTAGTCTGTTTGGCTTTGGTGACACCAACCATCTTCTCCACAGCTTCCACCCTATCGGAAAAATTCCTAATCTCCTTGAGGCACTTCGTAAACCCATCTTTCATGCATTCAACTACGTCCTTGAACATATTTGCCATCTCCTCTCTGGTCATCCCACTAGCCTCTTCACTAGCCTCTTTTGGAGCCCCTTTACGAGCTTTCTTCAGAGGTCTTGGATTGTCTTCCTCCTCAAAAAACCACAACCATCTCTTTGGTTTTCTTCCATGGAGTCACAACCTTAGGTTTTGTATAGACCTTAGTACCAGTGACTTCCCAGCAATCCATGGTCCACTTCCACGGTCTCCGATCATACATGACTTTAATGATGTTCTCCACGGGCAGGTCCTCAACCTCAGAGTCCCATTTTGGCCACATTTCACTAATGTCCTTCTCAACAAAGTTGATCACGCGGGTCTGCAGTAAATAGAAGAATCGAGTTAGATATTTGAAAAAAAAAGACTAAATAGACGACTTAATAATAAGTCGTCTGGTAAGTCGTCCAGCTAGACGACCTTCCAGACGACTTATAATAAGTCGTCTACTAAGTCGTCCAGCTGGACGACCTTCCAGACGATTTATAATAAGTCGTCTACTAAGTCTTCCAGCTGGACGACCTTCCAGATGACTTATAATAAGTCGTCTACTAAGTCGTCCAGCTGGAAGACTTTCCAGACGACTTTAATATAAGTCGTCTGCGCAGTCTTTTGGATTGAAGTAAATACATGTTTCAAGATAGCAGCTTTCATTGATCTGCGGCCTCTGCTGCCCTCGTAAGCCAGTATCGGTGGAGACGGACTGTTTGCTCTGGGAACACCAATACTAGCACCCAATTCCGGCATAACTGTGTACACCCAGACCTGAAGAACTTGTATAAACCCATCCACGGTGTAACATCCAGTAATATCTTTGTTCCACAAAGAGTCCATCAGCACCTTAAACGCGACTCTCCCCCATGGATAATTCTCAAACCGTTCTAAATCCATCACTAGCCTTGCAAGACTAGATCGTGTAGCGGTTGAAAATTTTCTCCCTTCAATGAATCCAGTGAAGATGGAAAGGTACGCGAGCCGCTTGAGATCTTCCAGAGACCAATCCTCGCATCTCTTCAGTACTGCTATTATCTGATCAGTAGTTGGCCCAGCTTCCAGATGAACTCCCAGCATCCCCCAGAAAGAAACCATCTATTTGGCAACTTCACATTTTGGTCTCTCAAGGTCCTCGATGTAATCGCAGTTTAGACCAGTGAGGTTTTCAAACTCTAACAGTGAAAACCTCAAAGGTTCTGGACCAACGAGAGACCACATCTCATACTTCTTCTTAATGTCCAGCTGGAAACTGAGCATGTAGTGAACCAGCTTTGAAGCCCAACCAAATCCCTGCTCCTTGAACTTGATGAAAACTCCCAAACTCGACTCCTTGAGCTCTTCAAATTCATCATTAGTAAGAGCTTCCCTAAGAGCAGTATGCAACTTGCTATTATCCGTATGATACGAAATGCTATTTTGGGCTTCTGGCTCTTCCTCTAATGTGTATAACCTACAGGGGAGTTCTGGAATATCCATCCTTTTTGTCTGCAAAATAATCAAAGATAACAATAGAGATAAGCTAAACAAGCTAAATCTAACAAGACGACTTAGTAGACGACTTATAATTAAGTCGTTTGGAAAGTCTTCCAACTGGACGACTTAGTAGACGACTTATAATTAAGTCGTCTGGAAAGTCTTCCTGCTGGACGACTTATATTTAAGTCGTCTAGTTGGAAGACTTTCCAGACGACTTAAATTACAAGTCTTCCAGTAGAAAAATTTAAAGCGGACCTGATTAGTCGCAGAAGGAGTACTCGTCATTGCGGTTATAGATCTGAAAAAATAAACGTGAAACGGTGAGAATGAGTAAATTGATAAAGACAACGTTTTATCTTAAACGGCGCTAGTGTTTAGAGGAAGCGGCGGTGAGAACGTTGGTGAGCACGGTGGTGAGGGTGACGATTTGTTCGGAAATAGTGGAAGCGGCGGCGCTGGGGTTTAGAGGAAGCGGCAGCGCTAGGGTTTAGAAGAAGCGGCGGCGCTAGTGTTTAGAGGAAGCGGCGGTTAGAACGGTGAGAATGAAGTGAGATAGATAGCCGACGTTGAGAACGATGGTTTGTTCGGAAATAGTGGGAATTCGAAATCGCATTTGATATCGCCTTTGAGAGAGAACTGTTAGGGTTTCTGAATTTTGCGAAAAATTAACAAAAAAAAATCACCTTATATATTGGGTAAATAATCCGGTTAGCTTTAAAAGTACAGTGGTAAAATTTAAGGTTTGGTCCGGTTAGACGACTTACAAATAAGTTGTCTGGCGGATAATGTACATCAGATGACTTAATATTTAGTCGTCTGTTCATTCGAGACCCTAAAATGAACCCCTAAACTAAAATGACTAAATTAACTAACTAACCACGTTATAAAATCAAATTATACTTTAATAGTGTTTACTATACACAGAAATGAACACGCTTAGGTAATTTTTAAATTTTTCAAAAACGGTTTTAATGCTTTCCAAAATCTAACCCTAAGAACACATACAATACTACAACATATGTTGAAGAAACATAAACTAAAGAATATCATGACTCACTACTTTCACTCATCTATGCTGAAAACAATTGAAATTTGTTATATCTTAATTTATATCTCTTAAGACATATGTTAATTACATAATTCCCATTTTTCACTTATCAAAATATTTTTTACAAAATTTTTAAATTATGTTTAAGAATAACTGTCGAGACGACTTTCAGTTAAGTCGTCTGGACGACTTATTTTCAAGTCGTCTGAACAGATGACTAAATATTAAGTCGTCCCAGACCCTAAAATGAACCCCTAAACTAAAATGACTAAATTAACTAACTAACCACGTTATAAAATCAAATTATACTTCAATAGTGTTTACTATACACATAAATGAACACGCTTAGGTAATTTTTAAATTTTTAAAAACGGTTTTAGTGCCTTCCAAAATGTAACCCTAAGAACACATACAATACTACAACATATGTTGATGAAACATAAACTAATGAATATCATGACTCACTACTTTCACTCATCTATGCTGAAAACAATTGAAATTTGTTATATCTTAATTTATATCTCTTAAGACATATGTTAATTACATAATTCCCATTTTTCACTTATCAAAATATTTTTTACAAAACTTTTAAATTATGTTTAAGAATAACTGTCCAGACGACTTTCAGTTAAGTCGTCTGGACGACTTATTTTCAAGTCGTCTCAACAGACGACTTGCGAGGGTTAGAAACGTAAAAAAATTCCGTTTTTTTGTTCGTTCACAAGGAGATAGTTGTAATTTCAATAGCTTTTTAAGTTACTTTTGCCTTTGACCCAAGTTTGGGTATTCTTTTGGGTTTGACTCCAAGTTTTGAGTCACACTTGGCAATTTTCCCTTAATACTAACCTAAAAGTGAAACTTGTAAATATAACAAGTATTCTAACAATTAATTACATGAAACCAAATGATAGTAAGTCTCTGTGTTAATCATACACAAAAGTTCAAATACTTTAAAAACACATGCAACAGCTTCTCCAATGATTGGGCCACTTATGTGCGTTAAATACCTTCAATTCGTAAAGTATACTATATTATTTTGGTAAAATTATTAAAAATATAGCGAGGTATAGTTATAAAAATCCACAACTATAACTTGCTTAAAATTCATCAGACAGCATGAATGACTGGTTTTATATGACTGCTCTAAAAGAGTAAAATTGCATATTTTTGAGTTTTAATACCGACTATTGATCAAATAATTATGAAAATGGCTAGGATTAGAAAACAATAGGTGAAAAAAACAATTTTATTGTGTTATATTCATCAAAGGGTTATGAAAATTGCATAAAGCATTTTTCAGATTAGTTATATGTGAGCCAACAAGTTTTTTATGTCCTTTTTTGGTGATATAAACCCAATATTCTTTAGTAATAATATATTGCGCAAGGACACAAAATTTTCAATGTTCTTGATATGTGACAGTTATTTGATGTATATTTATAACTTGAAGGATTAACAAGTGGAATACATTTATAGGTTCAAAAAAATCAAAGAAGAATAGAGATGGCAATGAAAGTGACTCTAACACCATAAATGGCATCAGATCTATTAAAATACATTGCATTTTGTATTATTTTGAAATGGTTCATAAATGTTTAAATGTAATGGGTTGGACCAATATTTTTTGACAATGAAATTCTTGGTAATTATTCTAGTAATAAAGGGGTAGTTCTATAACTGGTTGAGAATGGCGAAGAGTTTGACATGTTAGCAACGTTGGAATATAAATAAATTACAAAACAATGTTACTTTTTTTTGCCAATTTTCTTCAGTTAATATATAAGATCACAAAAAGATATATATCAAAAATAGATATCCGATGAAAAATGGATGAAGATCATATTGTAACTTCATTTCCATGCTAGAATGGATTGAAATAAACATTGCATTTTTAAATAATAAAATTACATGCAAAAAATCTCAAAAAGAAAAAAAAACAAAGAGATTGTTTTCAGTGATGTATAGAAATTGGAGTTAAATAGATTATAAACCAAATGTTTATATGGTATGATTTACTTCTACATATATAATATACTTTCATCTATGTTTCCAAAAATGAAAAAAAAAATACTAATTAGAAATGACAAAGCCAATTTTATAATCAGAGATTTAAAATTATATCATGACACATTCATCATGTACTAGATTTATGCTATTACATATAACAAGATCATAGAGTAAGTTTATTTCCATAGTAGAAAAGGTTGAAATAAAAATTGTTTTTCAAATTAAACATTACATGGAAAATAATCCCAGAAATGAAACATAGAGTATATATATATATATATTAGTATAAAATTGGATTATAAAATAGTACTTTTATATATATATATATTACTTCTACCTAGATACTATACCTCCAAATTTATATATTCAAAAATAAAATAAATAACAAACTTAATTCTACCAATAAGCAGTCAAGTTATAAATAGAGATGTAAGTTCACTATCATAACACATTCATTCATATACATTGGAAAAAAAGAAAAGCACATATATAAGAAATATGGGTAAAAGTTTGAGCACAGTATGGATAATGATAATGATACTAACATTGATTGTTATCAAAGGTGAAGCAAAATCGGAGACGGAATGCAATGTTATTTGCCGTCCTCATTGCAAAGCTTTTGCATCAGCAGGAGAGTTCCGACTGTCATAAAAAGTGTAATCAAACTCCACCATCTCTAATGAAAAAGATTCTAAAGAATCAAAACAACATAAAACAAGATGACTTAATTAACTAATCTGTAACAAATATGATAAATGTATTCTATAATAAATATGATAAACGTATTGATGGAAACTTATTCCAGATGTCTTGTTTTGATTATGTATTATCTCTTTAATAATAAGATGAAAATTTTACGCTTACTCTGAATCTGATGCTCATATTAGTTTAATATTTAATTATATGATATATACACCTAACTACTTGCAGGAATTCATTTGCTTACATCGATAATTGTACTCATATATTTCACAAGAAGCCAATTAGTTTTTGAAGTGATATGCGATTAATATTTTGTCTAAGTTATGTTATTTTTTATAACAAATATTAAAGTTTAACCAGCGCTTGCAAAGCGAGAGATTAACTTATGTACATAATTTCTTTATTTAAAATTTTTGTACATATTTTTATTTCAAGTTATCTACATAATATATTTACAATTTTGTTAATATATTTACTTAATTATTCTCAATTTTTTTTATATGATTTCACATTGAAATGAATTAATCATATCACCTACTAATTAAATTTAGTTTTAAGTTTATTTTAAAAGAATGAGTTAATATACTCTTTTAACCTTCTTATACTTGATAAAAATTTTGCATGTTTCAAAAGATAAACTGCAAAAGATCGGAATCATAAGAACATTATATATAACTCGATCCACCGTATAATCAAATAATAAATAGTATAGGAAACTTAATATTTTTCTTTTAACGAATATATATATATATATACATCTATTTTTACATTTATTTTTTATAAAATTAAATTTAAGTAAGTAAAAAATAAAATTAGTTCTTGAGTCTTACAATATACTTCAACTTATTAAAAATATAATAAGAATAAATACTTAATATATAATTTATAATATATATTATAAAATTAAAATATATTTAATTGTGTATACTACTTATTATTTCATGGGAGAATTGCTAAAAACAACTAAAATATTCAAGTTAAACCTATAAGTGTACTCTATTTTCAGTCAAATGCAAAATCAACCTACATTGGTGATAAAAATATTATTTAACCCTTATGACCAAACAAAAAAACAGAAGTGTATTTTACGTTTCTATTTTTTGTTAGTCTACACGTAACATAAAGAAGTCTACATAGCTGTAGACCTCGTACGAAATCTATTTATTCTCTAGACTTGTTATGTAGTCTATACCATAATTTTATCTACTAATTTAATTTTATATATATATATATATATATATATATATATAATTGTTGTAATATTTTTAACTAATCATTAATATAATGGATAATGTGAAGTAAAAAAATTAAAATTTTATATGATTAAACATTTTTAAGGAACATATACTAATTTTGTAACCATTTCTTAAACAATGTTCATGGGTTAAAAACAATAGGTTTTAACATGTTATGTCTTCTAGTAGTAGATTTCATAGGGTTAGATTTTAGATTTTGATTTTTTGGTTTTATTGACTTAAATTTGCTTGTTAATGTTTAGTGGTTTACATTTTGTATAATTTTGATATTTGAAACAGTAATTTAAATTGTTTGATGATAAAGCAAAACATTTAGGGTTTGAGATTTGTGGTTTAGGGGTTCGTTGACTTATCATAAAGTCTCTATATATGTAGACTTTTTTCAGTCTATTTGTATTGGTGTTTAGAAAAAAATCCTAAAATTTAAATTAAATTTATATATTTATAAAAAAATATTAAATCATATATTATGACTGTAAAATTTAAAATAAAAATAATCAAACATAATTAGTAAATCATATATTAAATTTTCGAAAAAATAAAGATAAAAATCGTTGTAGACTTTCTAAGAAGTCTACACACAATTTAACATAACCGGATTTAACCAATATAATGTTAACATAATCGAATTAAACCAAACCTTCTTTAACCTAACCAGAAAAGTTACGCAGTATATAAATAAGATTAAGCTTTTCGGGTAAAAAAACCCTAATCTTCGCCGTTTCTCTCTCCAGGCGATTTCCGGTGAACTCGATCCAAGCAGTTTCTAATCCGCTTTGTCTCTGTTCACTCTGTCGCTTTGGTAAGCTAAATATCTCGGCTTTACCTCTCCGTTGATAAAAAGTGACCACCTTTACCTTTTTCTCTTTTCAGATCTGAGCCGGCGACTTCTAAGGAACGGTGCTTCTCGTCCAAATCTCTGCTTCTGGTCGGTATCATGGCTTCTACTTCATCTCTCTGTCATCTCTCATACCTAGCCGGCAAGGGATTGTGCTTCATCTTTCCGACATGCGTCTCCATGTCATCTTTATCTCTCGTTTAACTTCGTTTAACTAATAACCTAACAAACTCATCCTTGTTTACTAACCTTTTAGTTTCTTTTGATTCAGATCTGAGTCGGTCAGTCTTAGATCCATTTCTCTGCTTCCGGTCAGTCTATTTCATTTTGAAGTGTAGACTGAAGTTTTGAATTTGTATACTGATGTTTTGAATTTGTAAACTTCTCATGTACTGATGTTTTGAATTTGTAGACTTCTCATGTAGACTGATATTTTGAATTTGTAGACTTCTCATGTAGACTAATGTTTTGAATTTGTAGACTTCACGTGTACACTGATGTTTGAATTTATAGGCTTCTCGTATAGACTTCATTTTAAACTGTAGACTTCTCGCGTAGACTTCACTTGTATAATTCTTTGTTTGTGTCTTTTTGGTGCATGTTACAAAATGGAAAAGCTTGATTTCCTATTGAGGTTGTATAGTCTATGGCAGGAACCTGTTCCGTCTAAAAGCATTGCTTACTACAGTAATGACAACAAGCTCTTCCCTACTCTTAAAAATGCAATCGACAAAAACGAATGGTAGGAGCTCAAGAACTATGAGTAACAGACGGTTGTATCAGACTTTTGTACCAGACTTATGGTTGTAACAAACTTATATAATTTGCTTGCAGCAGGCTTAAGTATTAGTCTTCTTTTACAGAAGTCTGCTACTCGACTATCTATCAAAATATCATCCTTTGTATCAGTATAGTACTCTTCTTTCAGATATTTTAACTCATATTCGACCAAAAATACAATTCCAATACAATCTAGAGACTTACATATTAGTCTTCCTCTATAAGAGACTTAAAAAGAAGTCTACTTTCTGTTCAAGAAGACTAACACATTGGTCTGCACGAAAGAAAGTAACATTAGAACTCAAAGTAATAGAAAAATTAAGACCTACGATTTCAACAAAAGTTCATCAAATAAGACAACATCCAAAGCAACAATACAACTGATAAGTTCAATACATAAGACATAAGACAACATCCAAAGCAATAACACACCATCCAAAGCAACAATACAATTGATAAGTTCAACACATAAGAGATTAGACATAAGACAACATCCAAAGCAGTAAGACAACACTGGTTTAACCTGGACAATTTGGATGTGACCTGGTTGTTTGCACTATGACAATTAACGTAGACTTACTAATACGTCTACAGTTGTTGCCTAGAAATATAGCAAAATCAAAAGTATTATACTTTCATAATTACAACAAGTTTTCTAATCAAAATCACTCAGACCCATTAGAATTAACTATTACACACTTTCAAACGAAAAAAAAATCGTGAAAAAAATTAATGCATAATACACAAATTAACTTTTAATGTATATTTCAAAATAGACTCCATGTTCAATCTACAAGGTGGTAGACTTTTTTTCAGTTTACATCAGTAGACAGTCAGATAGGTCTACTCTTTTGGTTAGTTTTTGCAATTGACCATTTTACGGGTTACTTTTTATAGTTGAAAAAAATTTGTGATTTTATATAAGTAGACTTCCTTTTCAGTCTACAACTTTAAAAATGTTAGTTTTCGCTATTTACCAGGATTTGACTTTGAGAAGTAGACTTAATATAAAATCTACATGTTTTATTTTTTTTGTATGAGGTTAGTTTTGTAATTGACTATGTTTGACTTTTTAGGGGTAGATTGAAATGAACGTCTACAGAGTTGCAGACTTCGCAAGAAATCTACTCTCAAAGCCAACGAGTCAGTTTTGCATTTGACCAAAATAAAAAAATAGACTTCACGCGTAGTCTACATTTTTTTTTCTGGAAGAGAAGACTACATATGAAGTCTACATTTTTAAAAAAATTAATTAATTTTGAAAAGTTTTAGTCAAACATAAAACTAACATTTTCAACGCAGTCAAAGTTTTGGTGAGATGCAAAACTGACCTTAAGTAAACCTCTTCGGCAGTCTGCTTATGAAAAGTCAAAAATTTAGTCAAATGCAAAACTAACCTCTTTTGCGTAGTCGTCTTTGTAGGTATACGTAGTTTTTTTTTGTTTTTTTTGTCAAAGGTTAAGATGTAGACTGTTGGGGAAGCCTACATTACCAAAAAAAAATGTTTAGTCAATTGCAAAATTGACCTGTGCGTTGACAAATAGACTGCATTGTACGTCTACACAGAGGCGTAGACATATAAAACAGTCTATTATTGCGACATAGATCTGAGAAACGACGTAAACCATGTAAATAGTTACCTTTTTGCAGTGTGAAGCTCCAGCCTTTTCAGCGGTCCAAACTTCAATAATGACCAAAAGGAAGCATTTGACGATTCACAAGTGAAAAAAAACACTAAATTATGAAGTTTGTGATTATGAAAATGAAGGTTAAGAGAGATTTTTATATGGAAATATAGAGAAAATGAGAGGAAATGAAGATTTGCTTGTTTAGAATGAGAAAAAAAAATGGTTGAAAATTCATTCTAGAGCTTTAAGAGATCAAAAGTGGTGGTTCATGGTGGTTGAAAATATTGATGATGATGGCATAGTTGTAATTAAGAAGAAATATTTAGGGTGTATTTGGTTTTTTGTATATTTCGAAATTAATAAATAAATAAATAATAATGGTAAATTTTTAAATAATTCAAAAACTAGGGATATCATGGAAAATTCATGGATGAATAGTAACTATATAAAAAAAGAGGTTGATTTTAGGTTTGACTTGAATATTTAGGTTAGTTTTGAAAAAAATCTCTTATTTCATTATACGGTGGATCAGGTTACAAATGATGTTCTTATAATTGTGATCTTTTGTGGGTTAATATATGAAACTTGCAAAATGTTTGTCAAATATAAGGAGGTTCACAAAAATATTAACTCATTCTTATTATAAGAAAATCTAAACAAATTTAATTAGGGATATGATTATTTCATTTCAATGTTAAATTTTTTAGAATGGTTAGTATATCTTAACAAAAATACATCAAGAACTATTATTATATAAAATGATTAAAAAAAAATACATATTTTAAAAAAAAAACTCACACTTTTAACGTATATGTCAAAGTCCAATAATATAACTATTGTTATAAGTAATGGTTCTCTAGATTTTCTTTTATTTATAGAGAGAGAAATTTCAGAAATTTGGAATCATTTATTCAATGTAGAGAAATTTGGATTTTCTTCTTCTTGTTCCATTATTTTCTGAAGAAAAAAATGGGTTGAAGAAAATAAATTCAAAAAGAAAATGCGATGGAGTAAGAAAACAGTTACTTTAGATTTGTTAGATTTATAGTGAATTTAGAAGATAAAATTTTTGGAAACTAGTATATGTTAGTAGTTGACTACCTATTAAATTTAAAATTTACTCATTGTAATTTGTATTCAAATTTTGGAAAAGTAAACGATAATAAATTATGTTTTAAGTCTTTAGTTAAATATTATTAAATTAAATTATTTTATTGCTTTGGATTTTGTAACACCTTGTTGACTGAGAACGGCCCCTATACCGAGTTTACACGCGTCTGAATGTAACTCAAAAAACTTGGTTAAAATCTGGCAAGACCAAGATGGGAGTTGTTGTAAGCTTTTCTTTGATTGCTCGGAAAGCTTCATCTGCTCCTGGAGTCCAAATGAACGATGTACCACACATACAATCTGTCAATGGTGCTGTAATGGAGATGAATTGATGAACAAAGCGTCGATAAAATGAAGAAAATCCATGGAAGCTTCAAACTTCACTGATTGTTGTAGGCGTACGCCGTGATCTAATCGACTTAACCTTACTTGGATCGACTTTGAGTCTTCGAGTAGAAACAATATACCCGAGGAAAATAACTTCATTGGTTCCAAAGACGCACTTCTGCTTTGCTGCAGACAATGTCTCACATCTAAGAACCGTTAACACCTCTCTGAGATGTTCCATGTGGATAGGTAAAGACGAGCTAAACAATAAAATATCATCAAAATAGAATACCACAAAATTGCCAAAGAACGAATGCAATTCTTGATTCATGGCACGCATAAATGTGCTAGGAGCGCTTAATAATCCGAACAGCATTACCATCCATTCACGGATTCCTTCGCATGTCTTGAAAGCTGTCTTCCACTCATCTCCCGGTAGAGTACAAATTTTATGATAGCCACTTTTTAAATCCAATTTAGTAAAGATTTCTGCTTGGCCTATTTGGTCGAGTAAATCGTCAAGATGTGGTATCGGAAAACGACACAAGGCTGTAATCTTATTAATTGCTCGACTATCGACACACATTCGCCAAGACCTATCTTTCTTAGGGATGAGAAGCGCATGAAGCGCGGTTGGAATCAAAATCTCTAGTACATGACCCTTTGAAAGTAATTCCTCTACTTGACGTCGAAGTTCATCATGCTATTGAGGACTCATATGATAGTGAGGTCGATTTGGTAAAACTACATTAGGTACTAATTTGATCTGGTGTTGTATGTACCATAATGGTGGTAGCTCGTGTGGTAGTTCATCATGGAACATGTCGTGAAATATTTGAAGTACTGCGATGAAAGGTGCCGGAATCTCTGTCTTTATAATAGTTAGGCTGGGAACTAATGCCAAAATAGTTGATGATGAAACCAATTCAGCTTCGAAGTCTGCCTTTGGTAAGGTGATGAGAGACTGTGTTGATTGTTTCTTTTCGGAAGTGAGTTCTGGTTCGTCTGCTTCATTAAGCTCCTTTGAAGGTAAAAGAGTAATAGTCCGATCGCCATAGATAAAACTGTGTGTGTTCACGAGACCTTGATGAGTTGCATTCCTATCGTATTGCCATTGTCTGACTAGTAGTAAATGGCAAGCATCCATCGAAGCAACATCACATAAAATCTCATCTTTATAGGAACCGATCGCGAAAGCCACCAAAGATTGCTTTGACACAAAAAGATATGTATCATTGTTCAACCAAGCCAAATTATATGCGAAGGATGAGGTGAGGTTTTGAAGCCCAGTTACGAAAAGCTTCTTGGGCAACCGCGTTAGAATAGCTACCCGAATCAATGATCAACTTACAAATCTTTCCTTGAATCGTGAAAGTAGTACGAACCAGGTTAGAGCGAAGCCATGATTCTTGTGAAGTTGCTGGCTGGAGACAACTACGTTGGAGGACCAAACATACACTTGTATCACTTTGTATTATGTTACATGTGTCTTCATAATCCGACCCGTAATCATTAAAATATGGACCAGGGTTGTTAGTGTCATGTGCAACCAAGCCTGGGCGAGTCTTTTTTGGACAAGCCGTTTGAATGTGTCCTCTTGAAACATCACAGAGCATTAGTTCTTAGTGGACGAGATGCTGTGATTGATTCTGATGCGATTCATGTCTTGTTATCTTCCATGCGAGTTTCATTTCCATTAGCACATGCCGAAGAATCAATAGAAAAAACTTGTTTTCCACGGGGTCGAGAAGAGCCCGACGTACATGAAGATCTAAGATGAACTTCTATCGCTGCTGCACGTTGGTGAGCTTTAGAGATGGAAGATGAAGTGAATTGTTTTAATGAGTTATGGAGTTAAAGTTGTATCCCTCCTATGAACCTTGAATCACTTGACCTTTGATTATGCTGTAGGTACTCGTGACGCATAATTAAAGAAATCGGTTGCGTATTCCTCTACTGAACGGTTACCTTGACATAAATTTTGTAACTTATTATACAAAGAATGTTCATAGTTGTAAGGAAGGAAGTTGTGACGCATGTGTTTGAGAAGTCATTCCCAAGTATTACTGTGCAGTTTGCCTAATTGCCGTCGAGATTCCTTTAGTTGTTGCGACCATGCCATAGCATGGCCTTTGAAACGAGTGATGACTAATGAAACTCGAATCTCCAGAGGTATCTGTTTGAATTCTAGTATCTCTTAGACCATGTGAACCCAATCAATGAATTTTTCTGGGTTCAGAGTACCAAGAAACTCAAGGATATCCTGCCAAAAAATAGAATCCCGTCGAGGAGGATTGTTGCGGTCAACCCCAAGTTTTTGGTCGCGTTGATCATCACGATTGTGTCGGTTGTCTTTCTGCTGACCACAAGCCTGACCTTTGAACAGGTTCTATGCTAAGTCGTCATCATCAACCTCTTGACGAACTCTTTGTCGGTGTTGAGAATTATCATGAGCTTTGTATTGTTGTTGCTGACGTTCCAAAACAGTTGTCAAAGCGTTCTCCACTGCTGCATGTAGTGCTTCTTGAAGACTGGTTTGAAAGCATTCCAAAGCCTGGCAAAGTTCATCTTTGCTGTTCTTCATTCGCGGGTTTTCGAGGAGACATCGTGATGGAACCCAGGACCTGGACCAGGACTTGGAGCAGACTCAGGACGATCAGATCAGTCCAACTGAGGTTCAGCCATTCAGCCGTACCAGATCAATGGACAGAGCCGTGTACCGGATCGACCCGCGTGCACCCGGACGTGACCTAAGGATGGATCCACGACCTGATGACCGAATCAGCCGACCCACAGGCGTTCTTCCCCGACCCATTCGTCATTCTAGAGCCAACAGTCAAGCCAGAACCCATGATCATCATGAAGAATCAGATTCCGGACTTAGCCTATCTTTCCTGGCCTGTTTGGGACGTACCGCACGACCGGATCAGGCTGATCTCGACTTTTCCGACCACTTTGATGATTTCATGATGATCGATGCATCCAACTTCTCCAAAGGGATGTTACTTAGGCTCTCTGAAGATTTGGGTCGAGCTATCTCTTCATTCGTTCATGGATCATCGATGATCAACCATGCGGGCAGCCTTGCGTCCGTCCTTCTCCTTACCGCGGACGACCTGATCATCACAGCATGAACCTGGACGCATCATGAACCTGGACAGTCAATGAATCTTGCCAAGTCTTCATCAAATTCCGAGTTTTGACTAGTCTTCTCTTGTTTTCCACACTTTGACTAGATCTAGTCAAATATCTATTTTCTATGTAATGTTTTTCCGTGCTTTCTTTATTTCTCTCTTTGACTCAAAGTAGTATAAATATGTAAACTCTTTGATCAATCTATCACATCGATTTTTCTATTTCTCTTTTGAGTTTTCTCTCATTGTTCTTTGGTTAGAACATTCATATTTCACTTGGTGAGGTTATCTCCAAGCGAGCCACTTCGTTGTGTTGGACCGGTGCGTCACATCCGGCAACCTTCGAATCTCTGGTAGTATCTTTGGGCTATTCCGCAACCCTTAGTGTCACCCCTCGATTCAACAGTTCTCTTCGGAGTCTATATCATCCGTACCGAAAGAGTGATCCTTATTTTGGTTCTATCAAGTGGTATCAGAACCACTCTGTGACAGCCCTCCCCGTGGGACCCAGCTGGCGCTGCAGCGCATCGACCCTAACCCCTCCCCTGTGATACAACCTGCCCGAAATCACCCATAGGCCTCGGCTCACAGGTGGGTTATTGGTGTGCTTGGCGCTACTCGAACCCAAGACCTCACCCTTTAACAGCACTCCTACAGAGAAGCTGTCACCAATTGATCTGCAGCTCAATTGGTGACAGCTTCTCTGTAGGAGTGCTGTTAAAGGGTGAGGTCTTGGGTTCGAGTAGCGCCAAGCACACCAATAACCCACCTGTGAGCCGAGGCCTATGGGTGATTTCGGGCAGGTTGTATCACAGGGGAGGGGTTAGGGTCGATGCGCTGCAGCGCCAGCTGGATCCCACGGGGAGGGCTGTCACAAAAAAGTCGACTTTTTTATATAACGGCCTACCCCACAACTGGGCAGATCAGCCGGCCCTGCAGTGCACCGACCCTAACCCCTCCCCTGTGATACAACCTGCCCGAATTCACCCTAGGCCTCGGCTCACAGGTGGGTTATTGGTGCGCTTGGCGTTACTCGAACCCAAGACCTCACCCTTTAACAACACTCCCACAGAGAAGCTGTCACCAATTGATAATTGTAACGACCCGATTTTCTAAACCGATTTTAATTGTTTTAATTAATTCTTGGACCAAACAAATTTATTTTAATAACCGGTTAAGTTTTCATTAATTTTAGTTGTATATGAAGTATCCTATACCTAATTATATATATATAGTGGTATCTCCTCTTCTCGTTGGAAAGAAAATATAGCAGCCACCATTGTTCTTTCTCCTCTTTCCATGGCTTTACCCCTTCATACGTTATGTGATCGTGTGTGAAAAGAAAAGGCGTTCTCCTTGTCGTCTTCGTCCATCACCACTCCCACGACACCGTCCATGCCGCAATCATTAACCGGAGTCGTCACAGCCTTGCCGTCAGAGATCCATCGCCACGTATCAGGCTTGTGATTTGGAGAACGTGATCAATCCGAGAGGTAGAGCAACCGTAAAAAGTGGAGCCACAGTCTCTTCACCGCAACCACCGGTTTGCGCCGCCACGAACCATGAGTCACCACCGGAGAGCCATGTCCTCGTCAATGGAGTCATCGCAAGCCATCGTTGTTGAGATCCGAGCAAGTGAGATCTTGTCTCTTTCTTGTGTACCAAGCTTATTTCCCTTCAGCCTTGATTGATCAATTGTCATCAACTCCGGTTTGGTGTTCTCGTTGACACTATCATAGCCCTGTCATCATCATCATCATCAGGTGCTTCATGTTCATGTTTGCGTTCGTCGAGATGTTTGTGTTTGTCGTTCACGTGTTGGATGTGCACGTGATCACTTGTGATCCATAATGGAACGTTCAAACCATGAGGTTTAAGTAATCCCTTCCTTTTTGTTGAGTTACAAGAAACAGGTACACCATGAATCCTAATTGTACCTTGTGCATGATGAAACCGTGTAATTTAGGTGTGACTTGCCGAAACGTATATCAGTTGAAAGTCTAGACCGAATCTTGTTGGACAAGACATCAGCATACAAGTGTTTCTAAACGCATCTTCGACCTTGGCCAAGGTGAGGGCTATTCCCAAACTTCTTGTGCACGGTTTAGGATTTTGAATAAACATAATTTATTTCTAATATGTTTCGTCTTCGTGAATTGAGTCTATATATTAGAGGTTGCTTGTTTAGTCATTAGGTTCTCTGTTAAACCGGATATAGGGTGTTAGAGGGTTCAACTTTACTTGTTCTTTGATAATTGATATTAAATATATATATATATATATATATATATACTATGTACATATATATATTTGTTGAGAATTGAGGTGTAATGTTGTGGTCGACTACGGAGACGTACTTCCGTAGAGTAATTTGTGACCAGTGTGTTTTGTGTGGAGATGTTGCGGCACAACATAGTCGACCTGTTGTTGCCAAGGCTGAGGTCGATAAATCATCTCCGGGCGTGTGTTACCGAGCACTTATTCGGCGTTGTTGTTTTTGGCCTGTTAGTGGGCAGCGGGTGTGTATCTCGCTAGGACCATTGTTTGATCTTTGGGTACTTTAGGTACCGTGTTTGTTACGTGTTATAATTAAATTATATTTATTCAGAATATTATGACCGGTCCATGGACTTCGGGTTTAGCACCCCTTACCTCACTGAATGACTCCCCTGTTGCTCACCCCTCTTTTCCCCCCCTTTCAGGTGAGCATCACGAGTAGTCGGATATCTGGACGGTTTGGTGTCTTTGGGATCTTCGTATTTTATTTTGGTTTTATTCGACATTTCCATTTGTAATATTTCGGTTTTCTAAATTTGAAAATAATTTATCCACTTTTATTTTATTAAATGTTTCAATATTTTATTTGATATTTTTATAAATCGGTACAATTTGATATTTTACATAAGTAACACGCCGTTCTCGAGAGAGGAGGAGACGGGTGTTACAATTGGTGACAGCTTCTCTGTGGGAGTGCTGTTAAAGGGTGAGGTCTTGGGTTCGAGTAGCGCCAAGCGCACCAATAACCCACCTGTGAGCCGAGGCCTAGGGGTAATTTCGGGCAGGTTGTATCACAGGGGAGGGGTTAGGGTCGATGCGCTGCAGCGCCAGCTGGGTCCCACGGGGAGGGCGTCGTAATGGAAAACACGGACCTGGTAGATTCCTCGTAATACAAATATCCTTGTAAATTCATTGTAATGCTTTCGTTGTAAATTCAATGTAAAGCTTTCCTTGTAAATTCGTTTTAATTCTTCTTTGTAAATTTGTTGTGACCGTAAAGACGTGGGCCTGGTAGATTTGTCATAATAGAATGTTCTAGTAAATTCGCCGTAATGGCTATAACTGTGGACCTTGTAGATTCCTCGTAATACATGTGTCC
The DNA here is from genome assembly GCA_905132885.1 of Moricandia moricandioides. NCBI lineage: Eukaryota > Viridiplantae > Streptophyta > Magnoliopsida > Brassicales > Brassicaceae > Moricandia > Moricandia moricandioides. The sequence continues at coordinate 209,552 of CAJHQQ010000276.1, forward strand.
TTGTAAATTTGTTGTAAGGCTTTCTTTGTAAATTTGTTGTAACTTTACAAGGCTTTTACGATGAAACTTATTACAATTCTTTTTGGTGAAAATGTGTTTTAAGTGTACTTTACCAACCTGATTCGTTGTAAGCGTTCTCAAGTAGAGACAGTTAGCTTCATTCCATACCCTCGCCTTGGAGATCCCAGAATAACTTGGTTAGTTGCTGTCAAAGTTACACCTCGTGGACAATATTTGTGGAGAAGAACCACCTTTGCAAGAAGAAGCGTGTATCACTGAAGTCGAGGCACCTGAACAACAAATTGATGGCATCCTTTCTTATTGATCCGGATAATCGTTAATATGAAAATCTTCCCGACGATATGATAGATGAAGCAGGTAAAGACGGGTTTGATGCAAGCGATGACAATCATTATACTGATATTTATAAAAAAAAACTGGAATGATTCGAAATGATATAATGTATGCTTAAATTTTTTTTAATATAGAAATCAGTTTAAGACTTAATGCATGTTTATGTTGTTTAATTATAATACTTATTCCTTGGGTTTTAAGGATTTAGTTGGAGTTTAGAGTGTAAAGGAAAATGGGATAAATGGAAATGATAGGGTAAAAGAGATATGATGTTATAGTTAAGGGACTTTGGGGTTTAGGAATTTGATTTTCCAAGATTCAGATATAGCCCTAGTAAATTCCTCGTAATGGAAAACATGGGTCTGGTAGATATCTCGTAGTACTCGTGTCCTTGTAAATTCGTTGTAGTGTTTCCTTGTGAATTTGTTGTCATGCATCCTTGTAAATTTGTTGTAAACACTAAAACGCAAGCTTGGTAGATTTGTTGTAACACTAAAGACGCATGTCTGGTAAATTTGTCGTAACTTAAAATGCGGACCTTGTAGATTCCTCGTAAAATTACAAGGACTTCACTAGGAATGTTGTTTCCTTATATAAACTCGAAACATGAACGAGGAATGCCTTGTTCATTCCTCTCTACCACTCCTCCCCTCATCCTCTCAAGATATGTTTTTAATCTTAGTTTAGGTAGTTCTAGGTAATTAGTTTAGGTATTCAATACCCGTATCCTCCTCTCTCGAGAACGGCGTGTTACTTATGTAAAATATCAAATTAAACCGATTTATAAAAATATCTAATAAAATATTGAAACATTTAATAAAATAAAAGCGGATAAATTATATTCAAATTTAGAAAACCGATTACAAATGGAAATGTCGAATAAAACCAAAATAAAATACGAAGATCCCAAAGACACCAAACCGTCCAGATATCCGACTACTCGTGATGCTCACCTGAAAGGGGAGAAAAGAGGGGTGAGCAACATGGGAGTCACTCAGTGAGGTATGGGGAGCTAAACCCGAAGTCCATGGACCCGGTCATAACACTCTGAATAAATATAATTTACTTTTAACACGTAACAAACACGGTACCTAAAGTACCCAAAGAACAAACAATGGTCCTAGCGAGATACACACCCGCTGCCCACTAACAGGCCAAAAACAACGCCGAATAAGTGCTCGGTAACACACGCCCGAAGACGATTTATCGACCTACAGCCGTGGCAACAACAGGTCGACTACGCTGTGCCACAGCATCTCACAAAACAATGCCGAATATGTGCTCGGTAACACACGCCCGAAGACGATTTATCGACCTACAGCCGTGGCAACAACAGGTCGACTACGCTGTGCCACAGCATCTCACAAAACAATGCCGAATATGTGCTCGGTAACACACGCCCGAAGACGATTTATCGACCTACAGCCGTGGCAACAACAGGTCGACTACGCTGTGCCACAGCATCTCACAAAACAACGCCGAATATGTGCTCGGTAACACACGCCCGAAGACGATTTATCGACCTACAGCCGTGGCAACAACAGGTCGACTATGCTGTGCCACGACATCTCACAAAACACACTGGTCACAAACCGCCCTACAGAAGTACGTCTCCGTAGTCGACCACAATCTTTCACCTCAATTCTCAACAGATATAATTAATTATATATTATATATATATATATATACATATATATATTTAATAACAATTAGCAAAGAACAAGCAATGGTTGAACCCTCTAACACCTTATATCCGGTTTAACAGAGAACCTAATAACTAGACAAGCAAACTCTAATAGACTCAATTCACGAAGACGGAACATGATTAGAAATAAATTATGTTTATTCAAAAATCCTAAGCCGTGTACGAGAAGTTTGGGAATAGCCCTCACCTTAGCCGAACCTGAAGATAGCGAGAAAACGTATGGAAACAGGTATGCCTCAATCAACGTGCCTCGCCTAAGTTTTAGAAAACATTACTTGTTGAACAAGTCCCACTAATTTCATATGGCTTCTATCACGATTATCAACACGGCTCCATTTACTATGACTAACGACAATGGCAATGGCTTGGGTGACCTTGTTGGTGGTGGTGGTATGATATGACAGCTCCGATCTCGTGCATATATTCTCCACGTCTTAACCTCTTCCGGGCCCATTTTACATTTCCCATGAGAGCATCATTGATGATATAAAAAGAAAGGAATATAAGATCAATGACTTTAAATTTGGAGAGATTATCTTGCAACCAAAGAAATGGAGAACTAAAGTACTCAACCTTCTCGGCTTTGCCAACAATCTCCATAGTACGGGCCTGGTATGCAATGATAACGAGGAAGCGTCGGTGGCCTTCCGCAAACATGGCCCATCTCCGGTGGATTACATGGTTGCTCAGATCTCAATAGTGATGGCTTGCGATGACTCCATTGACGAGGACATGGCTCTCCGGTGGTGACTCCTGGCTCATGACGGCACATATCGATGGTCGACAACGTTGAGGCTGCGGCTCCGGCTAACGACATGGATGGTGTCGTTGAAGTGGTGATGTAATATGACGGCGATTGCTCCGGTTCCATTTATCGTGTCTCCACCGCTTTCTCACGTATTGATGATGATGACGGCGGCAAGTCTCTCCGTACAGTTAATAGATCGTGAGTATGAGCATAATGGAGATAGAGAAGACGAAGCAGAGGAGTGGAGAAGAAGATCAAATGATCACGAGGAGAGTTGACGGCTTATCTTAGGGTTACACAACTCTTATAGGCACTCACACAATTTAAGTAATGAGTTTTGGCTTTGGTTTTCACACGTAATTATTTTAAATTAAACCACACCGGTTTACCCAAAAAACCGGGTCGTTACAATTATCCTCCCCTTATAAAGAATTCGTCCTCGAATTCAAATCATAACCCATTTTCTTTGTTCCAACCTGAATATTGTGGAGTTTATATTCACTTTAACTCAATCTTAAGATGTGCTTTTGCATCTCATCTTTCTTCCAACAAATCTTTACCATCTATGCAGTAGATCTTCTGAATTTTTTTTTATCGATCCAGAACCTTTAAGAGTTGGTTTAGCGCAAACAATTTTTTAATGATATCCCCTGGCGGCTGTGCAAAATTAACACTGATCATCGACGACCTTCCTCAAGCTAATACATAAAATACTTTATTGAAGTCTGACAATTCAAATGGTAATCTCAAACGATAAACCACAATTCCAATCCTCTCAATAAAATTGTACGGTCCCATGCATGTACCTTAATATAAGGTTCTTCAACTTTCAAATCTGGGATCCTCTCTGAAATCTCCCCAATTTAGGTAATCTAAATCAGCCACCTTGAAATCCAAGTCTTTTCAGTGTTATCATCACAACTTTTTTTTCTTCATGCCATCAGCTTTCTTCTTGAGTATTTTCAGTTTTTTTTTACTCTCTTAAACTACTGTTGATCATAAGTTCAAGTTCTTCCCAACTTTATTCTAACATGAGTCATGTGCAATATAACCTACTATAAAGAGCCTCAAATGGTGATGTTTCAGCGCTCAAGCTATAAGTATTATTGTAGGTTAACTTTGCCATCGCTCTTTTTCAAACAAAAAAAAACCATAATCATATCTTCTGAATATTTTTCTCTAGACAACCGCCTTTCTATGGATATAAGCTATACCCATGTGAATTTCAGTCTCGAGGGCCTTCTTGAAAGCTTGCTAAAAGCAGTCATAAATTGAATCCCAATCTGATAAAATACTGACTTTGTAATCTCAATAATCACATTAATGTAATCTTGTAGTAATGCTTTTTTCGCCTGTCTTTCAAATTGGTTTAAAAACGAGTCGGCTTTGGTGATTTAGTCCATGATCACTCGTATAGTATTCTTCATGAAGCTTGTCTTTAATAGTCTAATGATAGAAATCCATAATCACGATTTCCTATTTCCAATAGGACAAGTAGATTTGTAATAAATTCGGTAAGTATTAATGCTCTTCTTTACCCATCTGACAGTACAACACAACGATATAAATGTAGTCACATCTTCTTCATACCACTCCATTGATAATATCGTTTCTGATCAATATACATCTCTATATTTTCTAAATGTATGGAGAAAGGCGAGTAGTGTGTTTGCTGTAAGATTTCCTTTCTTACTAACTCGTCCTGTAGCACACATACTCAGTTATGATAAAATAATATTTTATTTCATCTGGTGTCCTAGCTGAAGACTTTTTTTTTTGTCTATGTGTCTTGTCCTTTCCTTGCGCTCGTATCCTTCAAAGTAAGTATGCATGATCCAATGCTTTAAGACCAATTAACTATGCCTCCATTGTAACGAAACATAACCTGGGGTTAATAAGTATATCGACCAGCTCTTAAAACCTCCATTTATACATCGCTGCTCATGTGCCTGCTCAACGCACCTGTCACATGGTTGGCCTAACGAGGATGGTATATGATCTCCAGAATGTAGCATATCAACAGAGATATCTATCTATGATGTCTCAAACTCAAATCCTCCGGAATGAGCATATATTCAAGGCTGATGACCGGTAGCAATATGAACCTCCGTCCCATGGCGAAATAATTGGCTAGATAAACCTATTATTTTGAAAAATTCTCCATCTTTTTTTTTTTCCAAACTCAACTATCTAAGTCGGTGCTAGACAATATGTCGATTTTGAATCTGGTGTTGTCCTTGGTTTCTCTATTAGTGAAAATATTTCTTCTGACAAGTAGTGTTCTTTTCAAAGATTCCAATACGTCTACATACTCCGCAGCCATTGGGGTATCCAGTAACTTTCTGCTTCCCATCATCTTAACCATTACTATGGTTACTTTAAAACCCTCAACTCCTCTCTCCAATAACTCATCAAACCTGCAAAATGGAGATAATTGAAACTCTCTTATTCGATTGAATTCCGTGGAAGGTTATTGTTGCTTTCGCTCCAGTGGTAAACATTTTTATCCTTGTGCAATCCAGTACCACCAGATGATGTGACAGAAATCCATCCTTAGTATCACATCTTAGTAGTCTAGTTCCATATCTGATAAACCTCCCATTAGCTTAAATCCACTAAGTATGACCGGAAAAAACTTGATGAATGCATATAGTTTTACACTATGCCAAAATCTGAATCTGGTTATTCTTTAGCTCGAATATACTCTTGAATGACCAACAATCATAATCTGATACATAAAACAACGTATACTCCAATATCAACACACGCAAGCTGCCACGACTTTAATCCAAAAGCGACTCCACGAGTTTACAAACTAAGCAAACCTCTAAAATAGACAATATACTCATTCAGAAGAGTAGTACATGCCAACCAATGGCTTATCCCTCATCTCACATAATCTCTTGTAACAAAACTCGTGAGCGATGGCTTGAAGTTTAGGTGGTAGTAGAAATATCACATATCCACTCATGGACAATCTCTGAGGAACGACTAAAGAAACTGATAAACACATGAGCAACTTGTGAGACTTTGGCATCGTCCTTCTGTTGAACATTTGGCTGGAATACTATTAGCTCGAGAACTGATGACAGTGATTTTACTCATCGTCATAAAGAAACAATTAAGTTAGGTTTTTTTTTTTTTTTGGACCCAAAGGTGTTATTTTATTTTTATTTTTAAAATTTCCCAACCCCATTTTTTGAAAACGTTGAAAACCGAATCCCCTAATCGCCATCCCGGGTCGGGGCCGGGACGGAACCTGGCTCTGATACCAAATTGTAACACCCGTATCCTCCTCTCTCGAGAACGGCGTGTTACTTATGTAAAATATCAAATTAAACCGATTTATAAAAATATCTAATAAAATATTGAAACATTTAATAAAATAAAAGCGGATAAATTATATTCAAATTTAGAAAACCGATTACAAATGGAAATGTTGAATAAAACCAAAATAAAATACGAAGATCCCAAAGACACCAAACCGTCCAGATATCCGACTACTCGTGATGCTCACCTGAAAGGGGAGAAAAGAGGGGTGAGCAACATGGGAGTCACTCAGTGAGGTATGGGGAGCTAAACCCGAAGTCCATGGACCCGGTCATAACACTCTGAATAAATATAATTTACTTTTAACACGTAACAAACACGGTACCTAAAGTACCCAAAGAACAAACAATGGTCCTAGCGAGATACACACCCGCTGCCCACTAACAGGCCAAAAACAACGCCGAATAAGTGCTCGGTAACACACGCCCGAAGACGATTTATCGACCTACAGCCGTGGCAACAACAGGTCGACTACGCTGTGCCACAGCATCTCACAAAACAATGCCGAATATGTGCTCGGTAACACACGCCCGAAGACGATTTATCGACCTACAGCCGTGGCAACAACAGGTCGACTACGCTGTGCCACAGCATCTCACAAAACAATGCCGAATATGTGCTCGGTAACACACGCCCGAAGACGATTTATCGACCTACAGCCGTGGCAACAACAGGTCGACTACGCTGTGCCACAGCATCTCACAAAACAACGCCGAATATGTGCTCGGTAACACACGCCCGAAGACGATTTATCGACCTACAGCCGTGGCAACAACAGGTCGACTATGCTGTGCCACGACATCTCACAAAACACACTGGTCACAAACCGCCCTACAGAAGTACGTCTCCGTAGTCGACCACAACCTTTCACCTCAATTCTCAACAGATATATATAATTATATATATATATATATACATATATATATTTAATAACAATTAGCAAAGAACAAGCAATGTTGAACCCTCTAACACCTTATATCCGGTTTAACAGAGAACCTAATAACTAGACAAGCAAACTCTAATAGACTCAATTCACGAAGACGGAACATATTAGAAATAAATTATGTTTATTCAAAATCCTAAGCCGTGTACGAGAAGTTTGGGAATAGCCCTCACCTTAGCCGAACCTGAAGATAGCGAGAAAACGTATGGAAACAGGTATGCCTCAATCAACGTGCCTCGCCTAAGTTTTAGAAAACATTACTTGTTGAACAAGTCCCACTAATTTCCATATGGCTTCTATCACGATTATCAACACGGCTCCATTTACTATGACTAACGACAATGGCATGGCTTGGTGACCTTGTTGGTGGTGGTGGTATGATATGACAGCTCCGATCTCGTGCATATATTCTCCACGTCTTAACCTCTCCGGGCCCATTTTACATTTCCCATGAGAGCATCATTGATGATATAAAAAGAAAGGAATATAAGATCAATGACTTTAAATTTGGAGAGATATCTTGCAACCAAAGAAATGGAGAACTAAAGTACTCAACCTTCTCGGCTTTGCCAACAATCTCCATAGTACGGGCCTGGTATGCAATGATAACGAGGAAGCGTCGGTGGCCTTCCGCAAACATGGCCCATCTCCGGTGGATTACATGGTTGCTCAGATCTCAATAGTGATGGCTTGCGATGACTCCATTGACGAGGACATGGCTCTCCGGTGGTGACTCCTGGCTCATGACGGCACATATCGATGGTCGACAACGTTGAGGCTGCGGCTCCGGCTAACGACATGGATGGTGTCGTTGAAGTGGTGATGTAATATGACGGCGATTGCTCCGGTTCCATTTATCGTGTCTCCACCGCTTTCTCACGTATTGATGATGATGACGGCGGCAAGTCTCTCCGTACAGTTAATAGATCGTGAGTATGAGCATAATGGAGATAGAGAAGACGAAGCAGAGGAGTGGAGAAGAAGATCAAATGATCACGAGGAGAGTTGACGGCTTATCTTAGGGTTACACAACTCTTATAGGCACTCACACAATTTAAGTAATGAGTTTTGGCTTTGGTTTTCACACGTAATTATTTTAAATTAAACCACACCGGTTTACCCAAAAAACCGGGTCGTTACAATTATGTTGCGGTATTTAAACTGATTAGATTTTTTTTTTTTTAAATATGACTCTTAGGAAATGATCACTCATTTATTATGAGATGTTCATCAACGGTGTTGGGACATCTTCTTTGTCCCATCATCTACATCGAATCCGGAGGCAGTTCTTGACTCTCATCCATATTTTCTTGGACCCCTCTTCCTCTTGCACCTAATTTACCCCCTCTTCCTCTTGCACCTCATGCCCCAGTAGCTCCACACGGTGTCATCTCAGGAAGCAACATCCTCCCCCCCAATCCCATGGATAAAGTACAAGATTCTCTAGGAACGAACCACCCCAACAACTATTTTGTAGACGACAGACGTTTTCCATTAGCTTTTTTTATTTTGAAATTTTTTTGTTTTGTATTGTAAAATTAATATTATTTTATGACATATATATAGTTTCATATTTTATAATATTTTAATTTTACTATTTTCGTTTTATAATTAAAATATTTTATTTTTTAGAAATAAATTAAACACAACAATGAGATGTTAACTCCTCGTACGAGTCTTTTACGAAGAATCTTAACTACGACATCGACGAATACATCTCTTTCGATTTTACGAATATTTTGGTTCATCATTGTTATTACGTGGAACTTACGACGAATCTTACATTACGACGGGCATTTAAAAACAAAACACACTTCCTTGTTAATTCGTCGTAACTCTTCTATTTCAACGAATTAACAATGAAAATCGCCCTTGTAATTAATATGTTTTCTTGTAGTAAAAAAATAGGAAAAAAAAATTAAAGTCATATTTTTGTAGGCTTCCAATGAATTCTGCTTAAAATTTTAATTTACAAATAATTATTTTAATATATAATTTATAAGACAAATGGTAGTAAATTAAATACATAGAGTTTGAATATTTAAATTTATTGAAATGTAAATACAAAACAGAAATTTAAAGACTATAGATGTAAATCTTAAATTTTTGGGAAGGGGAGATAAAATCATGGAAAAAATACATGCAAAATAAAATAAAATTAGTAAAAAACATAGGACAAAAAAAATTAAAGTCATATTTCTGTAGACATCCAATTAAATCTGCTTAAAATTTGTGTTTTAGTTAACTTCATTTGAATTCTACTAGCTTCAACTTTTGAGTAGATTTCATTAGAAGTCTACTCTATTAGATAATTTTTTTGATTTGATAAATTGTACATTTAGAAATATGGAAAATAGTTTTCAATCTGAAAAAACTTCAAAAATCGAATATATAAGATAAAATAGTAGCAAGGTAAATGCACAGAGTTTGAATCTATAAATTTATTTGAATATAAACATAAAAATACACATATAAAATCTATATAACTAAAGATTAAATTTTTAGAGGGTAAGATGAAAACCATGAATGTTAATTTTTATAATATAAGATAATATTGCGAGAAAGACAAGAGAAAAAACTTAACAATTTAAACAAAAAAATCACATTCAAGAATTTCGAGGGAAATGGGAGAGTTTTAGAGAGAAAAGAGAGAGTTTTAAAGAGAAGTGAGAAAATTTTAGAAACTCGTGCAATCATTTTAGAGATGGATTGTATAAATTTCATTTATCTAGGGAGGCAAAAATTGTATCTAGGTTAAAATTTACGATTGTAGATTTCTTTTGAACTCTACTAAAATTAAACTTTTTGAGTAAGCTTTATTGTAAGTCTATTTGGTGGACTTTTTGGTTGTCTACTATGATAGTTTCACTATTTTTGTTTATTCTTTATTCTTGTAATAATTTTAATATCTGATCTTACAACTATTAATATTAGTTTGAAGATTATGATTTTTATTTTTGCATAAAAAGACTAAAATTAATAAAAATACTTTAGTATTTGTAATCAATTTTTTTTTCGATTTGGTAGAATTATAAATTAGTCTACTAGAATTATTTTTTCTTTATTGTTTTAGAAAATTAATATATATATATATATATATATATATATATTATATATATTTCATTTATTTGTTCTTTATTCTTTTAATAATTTTAATAATATGAATTCACATTAGATTAAAAATAATTTGGATAAGTTTGGTGAGATTAAAATTAATTTGGTTAAATCCGGTTAGGTTAAATTGCTAGTGGTAAGTAGACTTCTTTTCAAATCTACAACGATTTTTAAGGCTCTTTCTTATTGTTTTAGTATTTTTAATGTATGATTTACTAAATTTATGTCTTTGTTTTAAATATTTATAATATATAATAAAGAGCTAAATTTAATTTAAAATAATGATTTTTTTATCGCCAATAAAAGTAGATTGAAAAAGATTTCTACAATGAAGTAGACTTTATTGTAGGTCTACTATCGCCTCTCAAACCCTAAATATTTGCTTGATAATCAGAAAAGTCTCAGTTATTGTATCAAATATCAAAATATAATAAAATGTAAACTACTTAATATTAATATAGAAATTTAAGTCAATAAAACAATAATATCTCAATCTAAAATCTGACCCTAATAATCTAACATTTAATGATGTTATGTTAGAACTTTTTGTTGGTAACCATAGACATCATCTAAAATATGGTTACTAAATCAATATATATATATATATATATATATATATATTTAAATTTTTTAATTGTATAAAATTTTAATTTGTATACTTCATATTAGCCCTTAAATTGATGATTAATTAAAATTGCATAAAAGTATTTTTATATATTTTTAAAGTTAAATTATTAGATTAAACTATGATGTAGACTATAGAATATGTATTCATAGTGCTGATTTAAAAATATGTAAACTTCTTTTGTTACGTGTAGACTTTTAAAAAACATAATCGTAAAGTAATTTTCTATTTTTTATTTGGTTATAATGGTTAAATAATAAATTTATCACTCATTTGTGTTAGTTTTAAAATTGATTTAATACATGATCTAATTTTTCATTTCAAATCAATATCTAAATTATTAAAACTGGAATAAAATTAGTATTTAACCTTAACTTTTTCCCAATATTTGAAATTGACTGCTACTTGCCTAAAAAACTATATTTAAAATTTTACTAAATCATCCTTAATAAAGAAATGGATTTAAAATGACACGATCACATATCTCCTTATATCTAGACGTCAGTATAGGTTACAAAAACTCAAGTTTTCATATCTCATCTTGATACGAAGATGATGCTTAAAGATTAAAATCAATACCTAGTATCGTTAGAATTTTTAACTCACTTCTCTTAGAAAAGATACCTCTGGAAACCGGGCTTCAAATATGATAATACTTATGTAATCAAAGCAATTGTAAAAATAAGGTTTCAATAAAGACTTATTTCATATATAAGAAAAAATATAAGATCAATGACAAAGATTTTATACATTGCATTTTTTTTTCAAACAGATATAATAAATTGTATTCTTTGAGCATGTATATATACGACCAATAGATGCTTTTGGGAGAAACATTAAAACATATCAAAAAGGTTTCCAATTTTTTCAAAAAATTAGGAAAGTTATAATAAATTTAAATTAAATAGTTAATTAAGCTGGTTCATTGTTAATAAAAGACTAAAACATCCTAGATTCAATATTTTGTGTAAAATCACACATGAATATAAGGTAAACTTTAATGTATTTAATGGGTAATTAATGATGCAATCAAATAGTATAAATGCTAATAAATATCAAATTAATAGATTAGATGTAACTTTTGGTGGCCAATGTTATTAAATATCAAATTAAATTTTATATTAAATAATAAAAACTATACTTTACTTTCTCTACAAACTTATATTTGTTTTTAATTATGTGGTAAAAATTAAAAACATAAATATATAGATACAATTTTAAATTGTTACAATCTTTTTCAAAAAACATTATGTTGACACGATATATTAATACATAGTTACAATCTTTTTTTAGTATAATTACATAACTTATTCAAAACACATCCTAAGTAAAATATATATCACAATACAATAACGAAATATATGGTCTAAACAATAAATTAAAGTACCACAAATGAAACCATTAAATTTTTTTGTTTTGAAATATTTATGTAATTACCAAAAAGCAAGTCGGTTAGAATCTAGTCCCCTATATATTAATCATGGAGCATTACAACTGTTAAGTGTAGCCACGTGTCATCACTAAAATGATTTTCAGAATCCTTAGGAAAAAAATAGTCCATCAAAATATAGATTATACTTTATTAAATTAACATTCATATTGATTAGTAACGCATAAAAAATATTTTACATTCTTTCCTTAAATAAAAGCTACGAAATTACCTAATATGATTAACATATATGTGACAATTAATGTTTTAAATAATAAAGTTTTGATAATATATTGTTTATCCTTCATCATTAATGTTATTACAAAAATTAAACAATCACATTAACAATATAATAAAAAGTATAAATTTGTTTCTTATATGTTATATTTTAAATTTTTCAAAACGACTATACATTACTAAAACAGTAAAAGCATTACAATGAAAATTTTGTGAACAATGTTTTTTTTATAAAAAGATACAGATGATCATAAAATCATATGAATATAAAGTATCATTTAATAGATATTCAGATTAAATATATATATATATATATATATATATATATATATATATATATACTTTAATATTGTTTAAATTAAAATATATATCATATAAATACATATATGTTAATTATATACTTAGATGGACCATTACAACATATTTTGGTAGCCACATGTCATTACAACATATTAGTATACGAACTATATATATTAATACTGAAGCATTATAACATATTTCGGTAGTCACATGTCATCATTAAAATGATTTTCAAAATCCTTGAAAAATAAGTTAGTGCATCTAAACATATATTATGTTTTTTATTAAGTTGATCATCAAATTAATTAGTTGTGTATAAAAGAATATTTTATATTCTTTCCTAAAATAAAAGCTACAAAATTACCTAATCTAATTAACAAATATATGATAATTAATGATTTTGAATAATAAAGAGTTGATAATAATTTATGTATCTTCCATCATTTTTTTCAATTTTATATTCTTAAAAGAAATTTAACAATCATATAAGTATATAATAAAAAATAGATTTTTTCTTATTTTGATTTTCTTAATAAAAATTACTAAGATTGCTAAAAATCTACGTTGAAATTGTATTGATCAATGGTTTAACTTTTTTTTATTATAACAAACTACAAATGATCATAAAGTCATATAAATATGAAGTCTCATTTAATATATATTCAAACATGTTAATTTCAAAATTTGCACAGCGTTGTAAGGCTCAGTTAATAAATATTCATATTAATAATAATATTTTTTTACATCAAATATAAAAATGTTGATGAAATGATATGAGTATCAAGCCTCAATAAATAAATATTTATATTAAATATATTATATATCTATGTCAATATCATTTAATTTTAATTATATACTATATAAAATAAATGATTTATTTTGATTTTTATCAACAAAAAGTAATGTAAAAAAGAATATTTTTTTATTTATGTTCTTAGTCGAATTTAATTATATACATAATAGTTATTCGCTCCTCAATTATTCAATATATTTATCATTGCATAATATATAAATTAATAGAAAATAAATAATAATATCTACAAATAATTTGTATACATAATTAATGTACATTATGCGCAAGCACTGATCTCAAATGTTATTTGATCATATCATTTCAAAAATATTATTTTTCATATCGAAGTGAGATGGTGAATTATAATATCGAAATGATATCACTGAAGCACAACGTAAATTAAATAAGTTTAAAAAATATCAACAAACATCACCCTACTCATTAACCTTATATTTACGGTCCATGACTATACGTCTCGAGACTTATAACATCATGGTTGAACGATCAAAGTTAATATTCAATGATTATTAGTATATAAATTTCACTCCGCGCAGGCGCACGAATAATAATCTAGTTCTTATTAAACTGAACGATTTCTTTGCACCAAACCTTTTTATAAGATTTTATATTAAATATATTAGAATTTACCAAAAACAACCTAAATATTGATTTAAAATGCAAAAGTAGACCTTATATTGACAATTAATAGTAAAAGATTTAATATTAATGATAAGTCTTCTACCACAAGACTTCCTCAGAAGTCTTCTCAAATTTATTCCGGGTTTCTACTCAAATATTTGGTTATGAGAGAAACTTCTCTAAAAAAGTCAAATATGTCAACTGCAAAAGGAATTCAGGAAGACTTTTTTCGACATGAAAAGATTTCATGTGAACATAGACTTTTATAGAAGTCTTTTAAGATAAAGTCAAATATATGCAATTATTTTGGTCAATTGCAAAACTAACATATTTATCATAGAAGGCTTCTCTAAATATCTTCTATGAGAATTTCTAGAATTTTAAAATTCAAAAGTAGACCAATATTGCAAAGGAAGACTTCTCAAGATGTTTGATGTAGATATATTTCTTAAGAAGTCTTCCTTTGTAAATTTATAATTGCAATAATGAACTAAACAGAAGATTTCCTAAGAAGTCTCTTAAGAAAGAACTTCGTAAGATGTCTTCTATGCAATATTTATTAAACTTCAATTTTCTCAAAATTTAAAATGAAATTTTACTATTTTCTTGTTAATTCAAGTGTATTAGTTAATATTGGAACTCTTAAGTGAAATTCATAACTTAATTGGTGATAATTATGAGATTACAAACATTCATGTTTATTAAGGTTTCTAGCTAAACGGAGAAGACTTCTTAAGAATTCTTCTGTGAGAAGACTTATGGAAGACTTTTTATGAAGTCTTCTCTTTATTATTTTTAACCTGATATTTTATGTTTGCTAATGTGTTTTAATCTGATTTTTTTGTATATTATGTGTTAGTTATCTAGTATATAACTTGATGCTTAGAATAAATTTAACTATCTATTTATATCTTTGGAGCTTCTATTTCTGATTTTCAATATCAGAGAAGGGTCATCGTATTGGAAGGGACTCGCCTAAGTGGAAAACATAGAGGTTTTATGTTAGTTGTAGCTACACAAGATGGTAATTTCAGATATTTCCATTGGTTTTTTGAACCGTAGATGTTGAAAATAATGATTCTTGGGAATGGCTTTCACAAAATTGAGTTGTGTCTCTGATCATCATGCTTTTCCTTACTAATGCTTCTAACTAATCAAAGAAGTTTTCTGAGAGAAGCCTTCTAGAAAAATTTCTTCATTAGATTTTCAAAAATGTTAAGTAACTTCAAGATATGTATTTAACTTTTAAAAGTGTTAAGTAACTTCAAAAATATCAAAGTCATGTGATTTAATGTGTCTTCTTAGATCATAAACTATAATTTTTAACTTTCCCAAGACTTAAAATTTCAATTTCACTTAAAATTCAATTTTGATTTGTGAATTTGGATAAGTTTTCTTGAGAAATCTTCTCTCTTAGTTTTAGTAAATTTGACTTAATTTTTGTGTTCAATAAATTCAAAAATGTCAAGTACTTTTGAAAAAATAATATTGTAAACATGAACATATTTTTAAAATTTTTTCATTAACATCTCTCGAAGTTTGCAAAAGAATTTGTCACTAAGAGAGTACAAATACAAATCATAAAATAGACAATAAAAAAAACTATTACACATAAACTAGATATCATTCCTCGACATAGATAAGCTTGAAATCCACTTGATATCATCCATTTGTATTACTTTGGACATAAGACTTCTTGGGAAAGTATTCTAACGCATTTTATGCTAGAAGACTTCCCAAGAAGTCTTTCGAAAAGTCTTCTGAGAGTCTTGTGAGAAACCTTCCGAGAGTCTTGTGAGAAACCTTTCGAGAGTCTTCTGAGAAGTCTTCCAAAGTCTGAATGAGATCTGTAAAAATTTGCATATTAAAAAACATTCAAATGCCTTCAAAACAGATAAAAACTTCAAAAATATTTTTTTAGGCTTTAATAAACAAAATAATCACATTAGGTTGAATCTATAACTTTTAGAATCCAATATATAAAAAAAAACAAAAAACACATATCCAAAATTTGTACCACTTTGGGTAGAAGACTTCTTTGGAAGTCTTTTATCATAAAATGCATTAGAAAACTTTACAAGAAGTCTTACAAGAAGTCTTCCAAAGTATGCCTCAAATCTGAAAAAAAATCTGCATATTCAAAAATATTCAAATGATTTCAAAATAGAGAAAACTTCAAAATAATGTTTTATGCTTAAATAATAAACAAAACAATCACATTAGGATGAATCTATAAAATTTTACAATCTAACATATAAAACACATAAAAATACATATCCAAAATTAATAGGTATACTTTTGAAGGAGTGAAAAATGATAATCATGTAATAAAAAACCTGCAAAAACAAGATAAATTAGTGAGAAATACATAAGAAAATTTGAAAAATAGATTTAAATTTTGGTGTATTCAAGTTCAAAGAGATTAGAGATTAGAGAGGTTGGAGAGTTAGAGTGAGTATCATTGTACTTTTGTTGCAGCCAATTGATAGGTTAAGGAAACAAAAATTCTAAGTAGGTTAAATATTTTTGGTTTAGAAGACTTTAGGGAAGTCTTCTAAACCCTAAATTTACTATTCGTCCAAGAAGTCTTCTAACATAATGCACTAGAAGAATTCTTAAAAGACATCTTCGAAAGTCTCCTAGAAAGTCTTCTAAATCTTAAAATCAAATAACTAACTAAATAGCCAAAAAAATACTTCATCAAACTTAAAATAAACTTATAAAGATGTTTAATATACACAAGATTAAACACATATAAGTCAACTTAATTTTTTTAATGTTAAGATTCCACAATCTAACCCTAAAATACAAACAATACTGTAACATATGTTATTAATCCCTAAACCAAAGACTATTATGACTCCTACATTCACTCACCTATGTTCAAAACAATTCAATTTTAGTTACTCTAAATACATCATTTTGACTGTCTATAATTACACGATTTTGATTTTTTTCCTATCAAAATATATTTATAAAATTTATAATTTATTTTTAAGATTTAATACATGAGAAGACTTCTTCGAAACCTAAATTCTACTAAAATTTAAATTCCTAAATTAATGATCAGTATGGAAACCTAAATTCTACTAAAATTTAAGCGTAATGGTAGAATTTGTTGTGAAGTCTTCGAGGAAGTCTTATAGTGAGTTATGTTAGAAGACTTCTCGAGAAGTTTTACAAACCCTATAATCAAATAACTAACTAAATAGCAAAAACAATTCTTTAAACTTAAAATTAACTTATAAAGTGCTTAATATACACAAAACTAAACACATATAGGTACAAAAAATTAAAATAAGGTTCCAAAAGCAAACCCTAAACTATAACATATGTTATAAAATCTTAAACCAAAGACTATCATGACTCAATCTTAATTCACTCATCTATGTTGAAAACAATTTTAGTAAATTTAAATTTACATCATTTAGAAATCTGTATAATTACATGATTTCAATTTTCCGCATCAAAATATATTTTTATAAAATTTAAAAATTATTATTAAGATCTAATACATGAATAAACTATTCTTAGGAAATTTTCTAACACAGAAGGTTATAATGGTAAAATTCAGTACAAGTTTTTTATGGTCATAAGGGTTTGTATAATTTCACTAGCCTTTTTGGTTATTTTTGCACTTTATTGAATTTGAGATATATTTTTTCAATTAAAATCAAGTTTTAAGTTATTTTTGGAAATTTTCCAAAATATCAATCATAATCCGTTCCACTATTTTATAAAATAAGATAAATAATATTTTATTAATAATATAATTATAAAAAGAAATGTTTAAAATTTATATATTAAAATTTATATCAATATATATTTTCTTGATTTTTTTTTTCAAATTAAATTAGTTTTAAAAATATATAAATTTTGTTATTTTATGCGTAATATACATTAATTTGTAATAATATTTTAAAAATTAATTAATATAATAAATTATTTAACTATATTTATTATTTAATATTTAATAATTCTATTGCAAATCAAATCAAATTAATCAATATTAATACATAATATTTCTTTAATAATAATATATAAGCTATTTAATTATTTAGTTATTTATAAATTTTAAATATTTTATTATGAAATAGTTGTTTATACTTTAAAAATAGATAGTAAGATTTGTTCGATGACAATGGGATTTTTGTAAAAATGACTCAAAATTTAAAGTCACAAAACTAACCCATGATTTTTTTTTTGAAATTTTCATTTGCCCTATTCACCCCAAAAGTTTTGATTATTCACGAAAATGTCATTACTTTTTTTTCAAAAATGATTATTATACTCTATTATCCTCATCTTCATCAAGTATTTACAATAATGTCATTGCCATCAATACACCAACTACCATGAACTACCAATTTGAAGCTCTTAATGCATATAAAAATCAGTTATCAATCCTCTTATCTCATTTCTTATGCTCAAAAACTAAATATTTTTCACTTTCTCTCTATATTCATCTTAAAACTTCAAGCTTTTGATTCAAGCTTACGATTCTTGGTGGTTCGCTTTTTTTGAGCTTATGTGTACTTGAAGAAGATTTATGTGTGCTAAGGAAGTTATCTCACTAATTTAAGGTATGAAATAAATTTTTTTTTCCAGATTTGTTAGCCTATACAACTTCCGTGTAAGTCTTCTGGACGTAGAAGACTTACACGGAAGTCGTCTGGTCAATGCAGAGGTTAGTTTTGCAATAGACTTTTATATGTATTTTTAGAGACGACTTATTTGGAAGTCTTCCAATTTTCTTTGTTAACAAAAAAAAGTTCTCGAAAATACCATAGAAGACCTCCCGGTAAGTCGTATAGGATAAACAAGTTAGTTTTGCATTTGACCAAATTGTGTTAGAGAATTTTTCTACAGGACTGATATAGCCTATTTATTACCAGTTTTAGGCCATGTTATAGACTCCATTTAGGGTATATTATGTGTGTCTATGCTATGTTTTAAGGTCTTTACAGGTCCAGGTACGTTTTGGAGATATATGGAGATACTTGGAGTTTTGGAGAATTTAGAGGAGATTAATATGTAGTTGATCTATGAGAGAGTCGAAGTACAAGACTGCCGTCGATCGACGGCTCTATCCTGACGTCGACCGATGTTATATGATCAAGATCGATCGATGCTGACCACTTGGCATCGATCGATGACCAATTCGCAGACAGTCAATTTCAAGCCCAAGTTATAGACAAGACACAAGATTAGAAGTTTACTCCTGGACGAGTTTTGACCTAGATTTTAGGGTTTTTATATTTATACTTTATGTATGAGAAATAAAAAAGGGAGGATACAATAGAATAGAATATAATATAGTAGACAATATTCTTAGGGAGATTTGTATTGGAACCCCAGTGTTTCATCTATGCATTATATTCAGACTATTATTCTTACTTTAATTATGTATGAGTAGTTCTCAACAAGATTTAGGGTTTATTAATAGTACTGCTGGATTAGCCAAACAATAGAATTGTTAGGATCATTATTAGATCTATTAATAGAATTGTGTTTATTGCTTGTATTCTAGAGTAGCTAACTAGAACTCTGATAATAGGATGGTTAGGCGCAAGCGAGAGCATGGTCTACTACCAGAGTTTATTCTATTGAGCTAGGTTGCTAGAAACAAACGAGAGTTGATTTAGTTAACCTAGTGAACTTATCGAATTAGGTCATAAATCTTGACCAAAGAAACCATCGATATACGAAGGATCATTGCCATTGATCGATGGTCATTCGGTGTGAACAAGCGAGAGCTGAGACATTGGACTTAGTTAATAGATTAGACTCGCAGCGAGAGCTGGTGTCTTTTACAATAGATATCGAGTTCCATGATTAAATACCCTTAACTTCTATCTTCTATAATCCACTTGTCTGAAACCCTAGATCAAACATATTTATATTTACATCTAGTTAGTTTATTAGCATATTTCCATATTGCATCTACTCTCTCTAATAAAGAACATTTCCTTAGACTGATTACTTGTTACCAATATATATATAATCACCTAGCTTAACTTTAAGAATAAGAAATCTATTGTGTGTCATTGTTCTCTGTGGATTTGATCCCTAAGTACTATACCTGATCTCTCTTGGCAAGAGTATTATTTTTTTGTGTTAGAATTAATGGTTAATTTGATAGGTGATTGTTTAGGATATTTATACCCTGCTAGAATAGTAAACAACACCGCATGTTAAATTTGGCGTCGTTGTCGGGGAACACTGATCACCATTAGATTTAATTTCTATGGTTTAGTCTAGGTTTGTTTTAATTTCAAGTTACTGATTTTTTTTCCTTTGTCTTTCAGGTGCATGCAAAAGAGTAGCAGGAGCCATAAAGGACAAAAATTACTATTCTCAGATCCGCAGAAACTCGAACATATAATCCACAAAGAAAGATGACAAGCATCGATCGACATCATACATTCAGCATCGATCGATACTTCTTTACGGATAGCATCAACTGGAATCATAACTCTAGCATCAACCGATATTGATCACTTAGCATCGATAGAAATCATCTCATCCGCATCGATCGACAAAAGCAAACGAGTTCAAATGGTTACGCCCATAATTGTGGTTTAGAATGAGAATGGAGACTTGCATGACCTCAAAGGTCATCTGCGTAATGCAGGAAGTCAAAAGATAAACGATCAGGGGGCTGTAATCCCTGATATAGAAGCAGAAGCAAAAGCAGAAGCAGACGCTGCAATAGCTCAACCCGAAGCTAACGCCCAAGCTTCTCAACGAACGCTGGCTGACTACAACCGTCCAGACCATTCTACGCCAACAAATCCGCCATTCGTCCTCCATCTTTTTAGAGAAACGATTTTGAGATAAAGCTCGCTTTTTTCGGACTTGTAGCGCATACACTTTACCATGGGTTACGACATGAGCACCCTATGGATCATCTGGAGCGATTTGACTCAGTAATACTAATACGCATCGATTGACGCCAACCGGTGAGAATCGATCAACGGTGAAACCCACAGACTCAGTGGTTTCGTGTGAATCGACTAATATCGATCGACACTGCCTCCGTAACATCGATCGCATTGGGGACGGAAGAATCGATCGACAGTACACACACGAAATTGATCGCAAGGAGAGAAATCCAATAAGGCTACCGAACCTAAATGCAAGCTTGTTTGTACGTCCAACCATGACAAATTCAGATCATAATACAGACACATCTAAAGCTATGGATACTGATAGAGAAGATGAGGGACATTCAAAAAAGGAGACAAAAAATCCCCAAACACCAACGCAAAGAAGCCAATGAAAAGGAGATAGATAACTTTTCTAAAAGAGTTTTTAAAATTCCTCTACATACCTCTTTTGATGAAGCCTATTATTCTCACAGATTGTGGATGTTTTTCAGGGAAACAAGGGAGACAGATGAAGATATAGAAATAATGTTCAATCACCTCAGGTAAAAGATGAAGCAGAGGACCTGTCTAAATAAGAAAAATGATCCTGGAAAATTCATGGTTCCATGTTTTATCAAAGGAAACAAATACCCCAACTCCCTTTGTGACATTGGATCTTTAGGCATTATGCCAAAGTCAATGGCAAAGGAGTTGAACCTAAAAGTGGAACCTTCCAACGATTCATTTACGTTTGTAGATTGCTCAAGAGTGAATTCAAGAGGAATGGTAAAAGATGTTCCAGTGCAGATCAATAATACATTGGTCCCAACAGACTTTCATGTGATGGACATCAGGATAAATTGGAATTGTAGGAGCCATATGCGATATGAAGTTAAACAGGTTGTATCTATCTCTGATTGATCAAAATATTTTTTATGAACCTGTCAAAAATAAGAATAAGGCTACCTTGATTGAATTGTGCAATAATGCAGAACTTGTGGCCACGTGTTTCTGCAATTACGATTTCGGTGAGGAATCAGAAGAAAGAGCATCGATCGACACTCACCCCCCCCCATCGATCTATAGCAATATAGTTCAACAATCGATCGATACCCACCTTATCGCATCGATCGACACTCATACTTCTGCACAAGCCCACCTCACCATGGCGATTTCAGTTACAACACAGCTTATCTCGAGTACGACGAAGATTACAGAGAGGAAGAAACAATTGAATACCGAGGAATCGCTTTGGAAGAGGCTGGAATTTTCCATGTTTCCCCTTGACTTAGGAAATCGACATCGATCGATGGATACCATACACCGTCGATCGATACTGAAGATGACGCAGAAACCGAACGAGATTCATCTTCACAACGCGAAATGGAATATGGTTATTTACAACAGATGAGTTCGGTATTATTCGAGATCCACATGGTTATGCCAGAGCTATGGACGGCCGAATTCTGCATGTCACGAAAGACGATGTAGCAGATATACTTGCAATTGCTAACAGAGCTGGAAATCTTTTCATCCACCTGTCTGATCACCGAGCATCGATCGAAATCCCAAGGTCACTATGGAGATCATGGCTGGGTAATGAACGCGAGAGTAGGCAATCAAGCATCAATCCTCAACATATCTTTCCCATCCAACGACATCAACCGAAGACCAAACAATTAACTTAAGCAGAAGATACAGAGATGGTTATCTCAGACCAACGAGTTTAGAATTTTCAGAGATACAAAAGGACGTGCACGATATCTTTACGGGAGGATTCTCAACTTACCTAAGGAAGATGTAGCAGACTCCCTTGTTATGGCTAATGGATCAAAATTTTATTTGGACAACAACAACCGCCATCGATCGACGTGCAGGTACCACCATCCATCGACATCAGGGAGCATGAGCACGAGCCTAACCAGTACCAAACATCGATCGACAACAAGAAGCATGCATCGATAGATACCATCATTCAGGAGTCAACGAGTTATGTACATCTAACCCTTTCACTTCAGAAACTCCAGGAACGGTCAGATGGATAAATCCCCTACTTATCGACGGTCAGGTAGAGTATGGACAGAGAGGTTTTTGATGCTGATGGCAGACAAATTTTCTTTTGGGAAAAACAAGATGAGTTATGGCATATACAGAGATGAGAATGGCAATGCACGCGCTATAGACGGAAGAATTGTGAATGTGCAAGAGGAAGATATTAGAGCAGTTCTAGAGAGAGCTACTATTTTTAAATACAGCAACATATGTTTACCTGAAGATGCAACAAAGATCGCTATGTCTATGAAGAGACGAGAAACATATAGCAGAGCAGAGATTGATGATCTTGTGAATGAGATCGACAACGCTCAAGAGATGGCATTAGAAGATTCTTATAGGAGGCTTGATGATGTCTAATATCCTATAGACAAATTGCCTCACCGGTCTGATTACACGCATGGACAAGATGCAGCGAGATTTGGATACTATTCAAAGACAACATGCGAGTGGACACAACAGAGTGACATCGATCGACGGCAACATCGCACCATCGATCGATGCTAAGTCTGACAGAAAAAAGCACGCAGCAGAAACACAATTGGAACATAATTATAATTTGATTGATTGTTAACTTTTACTAATTAACTTCAAAATAAAAGGTAACTCTACAATTAATTAATAAAAATTACCAAATAACACGAGTAATATTACAAATAATGATTTATGGTAACTCAATGTAGAATTATAGAAATAATATATATGTTTTATAAATTTCTTTATTTTTATCAATTATTTATATATAATTAAATAAAAATTTTTTATAGAAATAAATTTGATGGTTATGTACTCTTATATAAAAGAATTAGATTTGTAGGTAAAGAATTATTAGAACTTTTTAAGGTTTTTAAATCCCACAAAAAAATGTTTACAAAATATCTTCATGATTAAAGCCACTGATTATATTGGTGATATTTGAGCTATATAAAAAAACACTCCTTTTTTTTCTTTTGAAAGCTAGAGTATTTTCAGTTTTTCACGTGTTAAAATAAAATAAAAATTAATTCTACAACCAATTATCTGAATTATTTATCAAATTGCTTTTCTGTATGAGAAATTTTTTTAATGACAACGATTTATGTTGTTGAACTATTTTAAATCTCACTAAAAATATATACTAAAATTTCTGATTATCCAAATATTTGAAATTAAAAATTAAAAATTAAAAATTCTAATTATTATTCAAAATTATAAAAGTTTAAACATAATATATATATTTGATATAATATAATTACCCTCAAAATTGCGGGCAAACACCTAGTATATATATAATCACCTAACTTAACTTTAGGAATAAGAATCTATTAATGTGTCATTATTCTCTGTGGATTCGATCCCTAAGTACTACACTTAATCTCTTTTGACAAGAGTATTATTTTGTGTGTTAGAATTAAGGTTTAATTTGATAGTTGATTGTTTAGGATATTTATACACTGCTAGAACAGTAAACAACACCACATGTCAACGACTTACAAGTAAGTCGTCTGGCTGAAAAATAAAACTTAAATATTTAATATTTACTAGACGACTTATATGTAAGTCCTCTCAGGTTACTTTTTGAATTTGAAAAATAAAACTTAAATATATAATTTTATTCAGAAGACCTACGTTGAAGTATTCCATAAATTTTTTCTGATATTTGGTCAAATCTTGGATATCACAGAAGACTTCCATGTAAGTCGTCTGACTTACATATAGGTCGTCTAGTTAAAATTAAATATTTAAGTTTTATTTTCTATTGCAAAAAGTAACCTGAGACGACTTACATATAAGTTGTCTAGTTAATATTAAATATTCAGAGTTCTTTCATCCAGACGACTTATTTTCTAACACAATTTGGTTAATTGCAAAACAAACATGTTTATCCTAGACGACTTACCGGGAGGTCTTCTCTGGTATTTTCGAGATTTTTTTTGAAAAACAAAAGTAAGACAATATTTACAAAGGAAGACTTCCAAAGAAGTCTGCTGTAGAGTAGACCTCTCTGGAAGTTTTTCCTTTGTAAATTTTCAATTGTAAAATGACTTTTTTGACGAATTCCGTGTAAGTCTTTTGGATGACTTCCTTGGAAGTCTTCTAGACGAATTATGGACAACTTCCTTGGAATTCTTCTAGACGAATTTCGTGGAAGTCGTAACGTCAATGTTTAATAAAGTCTCATTTTCTCTAAAAACTATAAAAGAATTTTTAACACTTTCTTGTTAATTTATCTATATTAATCTATATTGGATTCCTGAATGAAATCCATATTGAGTTTACCAATATTCAGGTTTATTAATGTTTCTAGCTAATCTTAGAAGACTTCCGTTAGTTTTTGTAAACTTGTTAAGTAACTTAAAGATATATTTTTTTTAACTTTCAAAGTGTTAAGTAACTTCAAAAATATCAAGTTAATATGGTTTTTAATTTTATCTTCTTAGATCATAAGATATACTTTTTAACTTTCATGAAATTTAAAATTTCAATTTTCACTAAAAATTGAGTTTCCCGCCTAAATTTTAATTTCCCGCTTAATTTTTTCCTCTTATATTTCAATTAACCGCTTTAAAATTTCTGCTTATATTTCAATTTCCGGCTTTAAATTTAAATCTTCTAGAACACTTCCCAGAAGTCTTTCAGAAGACTTCGTAGAAGTTTTTGGGAAGGCTTCCTAGAAGTTTTCGAGAAGGCTTCCCAAAAGCCTTCCAGAATACTTCCCAAAAGTCTTCCATTGAAACTGTTATACGTTTGAACTTATGTAATATTTGATATTTTGTGAATTTGACTAAGTTTTCTTGGGAATTTTTCTCGCTTAGTTGTAGTAAATTTGACTATTTTTTGTATTATTGTGTTTTCCTATTAAAGTTGTATCAATAACTTCAATAATGTTATGTACTTTTGGCAAGATAACATTATAGACATGAATATATTTACCATTTTTTTCAAGAAGATTTCTTTAAATTTACAAAAAAACTCACAATTAAAATGTATACCTACAAATCACAAATTGACCATGAACAAAATTATTATAGATCATTCTTTTACAAAAACAAGCTTTGACTCCACTTGACTTGAGAGAAGACTCTCTCGAAGTTGTCTAGGAAGTCTTCCAAAGTCTGACTCAAATTTGAAAAACCTGCAAATCCAAAAACGTTCAAATAACATCAAAACAGAGAAAATGAGTGGAAGATGAGATGTCTACATTTAAAGAACACACAAAAATACATATTCAAAAAAATAGATCTACCTTTAGAGTAGCATAAGATGAGAACCATGTAATAAAAAACCCTGCAAAACAAGATGAATTAGTGAGAAAGATATGAGACAAAAATATGATAAATTAATAGAAACTTTTAATTTGGGAAAAAATTAAAAACTTTAAGCAACCAAAGACTTACCAAAACTCTTCCACATAGATTTACCTAAATGCTCAGATATGTTATGAAAAAGGAGATATGGGAGAAAATTCGCTAGAAGACTTCCAGGAAGTCTTCTAGTGTATTAATTGTTAGAATACTTCTTCCAAGTCTGTCTTAGATCTGAAAAATCTTCATATCCGAAAACATTCAAATGTCTTCAAAATATAGAAAAAAATCAAAAATAAGATAAGAACTTAAAACAAAAAAAAAGTCTTCAAAATATAAGATCTTTAAGCAATAAGGGGTTACCAAATAAAAAAAAATATGATTTATAAATCTACCTTTAAAGGAGTGGAAGATGACAATCATGTAATGAAAAACCTGCAAAAACAAAATAGTTCAGTGAGAAAGACATGAGATAAAAATTAGAAATTGATATAAAGTTTGGTGTTTTTTAAGATCAAAAAGATTAGAGAGGTTGGAGAGTTTTAGAATGAGAAACATTACATTTTTTGTAGCCATTTGAGAGAAAGAAAAAGTATGTAAATTGTATTTATATAAGGAGACACAAGTTCAAATAAAGTTTAATATATTCGATTCAGAAGACTTTCAAGTAAGTTTTCTCGACTCTAAATTTAGTATTCGTCCAGAAGACTTTCTCAAAAGTCGTCTGATGTACATTCTATTCATCAGGCGATTTTCTAGAACCTAAATATAAACTTTGAACTTAATTATATAACTAAACACTTTCTTATAATCAAAATCTACTTAAATTTTTTTTAATATATACATAACTAAATACATATAGGTAAAAATTTATTTTTGAATAAAAATGTTAATTTTCCAAAAATTAACCCTAAGAATACAAATAATGCTACAACATATGTTACCAAACCCTAAATCAAATAATACCATGACTCACTACATTCACTCATCTATGTTGAAAATAATTCAATTTAACTATATCTTAATTTATATCATTTACAAATGTTTATAATTACATAATTTCAATATTTCCCCCTGAAAAATATTTTTTATAAAATTTATAAATTATTTTTAAGATCAACTATATGAGACGACTTACACAAACTCAGAAGATTTCATAGGGTTATATTCGTAAAAATAAATTATGTTTTTTGTTGGTCATAAGAGGTTGGTTGTAATTTCACAAGGCGTTTGGGTTAATTTTGCATTTGATTGATGTTTAGGTATACTTTTGCATTTAAAATCAAGTTTTGAGTCATATTTGGCAAATTCCCTAAATGTATATGAACATATTTTTGTAGTTATTTTATCATAAAAATATTTAAAAATAGTTAAATTTAAGTTGCTAAGAAACATATTTTGATTCATATTTAATATAATAAGGTAAGGGTACATCCAAATTTTGTTTCTTTTTTTTAATATAAATATTGCATTATATCATATTTTAGTTAGTTCATTATTTTAGATAGGTTCCTGCACACCTTTCTTACTAGGGCTGGAATTATTATCCGAGAATCGGATTCAATTCGAAATTCCATCCAAATCTGTTCCGAATCCAAATATCAAGAGGGGCCGGATCTAAATTTGGATAGTAAAATGTTGGATCCCTCAAAACCAAATTCGGATTCGAATATCATGATTTTTAGTCTGGATATCCAGATCCGGAATTTTTATTGATAATTTTTTTTAAATAGTAATATCCATAATAAAAACTATTTTTATTTATTATATTTTCGTTTTTATAACGATATATATATACATTTTATATATATTTTTTAATAATATAGAAATAGTTAAAAGTATTATATGTAGTTTTTTATAAAATTATTATGAATATTTTAATATATTTTAATATTATATCTAGTTATTTTAAAGATTTAAATTCGGATATCTGTTAGATATTATAATTTTTAAAAAGATATTTAATACCTAAATATTCAAGAATTCTATATGTGGATAAAGATAATATAAACCTAGAACCGTCGGATAAAGATCCGGATCCGGATGGGTCCCACCTCTATTCCTTTCGAACAATAACATTATAATATACTAATATCTTGTTTGGTCACTTCGGTAGTCTATGGGCGGTTACATTTCTTTAATATTATATTGACTGAAGTTGTTTTCACATTTGCTGTCAAGAGTAGATCACTTTTCTACGTCTTCACTCTTGAGATATGCATCTAGCTTGTATGTATGGCATAATGGCAGATATATGAAAGTAATAACTTGAGTCGAGAGAGCCTAACATTGCTATAAGCTAAATAATAAGCACGTGTTTGAGAAGATGAAACCAACAATAGAGAGAATAGAAAGAAAAGACTGTTATTAGCTTCAAAAAGCAAAAGAAAAAATTACTGAAACCAACTACTTTATGACCGTTTTAACAAAAAAAAGTGTACTTTGTCACTGCAATACTGAAACATCTTTGGCTCTAACTGAAGGGAAAAAAAGAAGAAAAATAATGATGACGAGAAAAAAAAGTATCTATTATTTATGTTTCTCTTTAAATTTGATGAGGAATAAATGTAGTTTATAATTTCTTAAATATAAATAAATGTTTAGAATTATAGGTAACAAATATATATTTCTGAATGATGTAAATTGTAAGAGCACCTCCAACAAGAGGTTCTAACTCCGTGGTTCTCAAAATACATATATGTAATGTATATATTTATATTAATATTTAACAGTAGAATTCTTCTATTTACGAAAAACTTAACCCAAAGTATATATGCAGAGAACTTTTAGGTTAGTATCCTGTAAAATTAAAAATCCTAAAATTAAATATTAATATAAATATATACATACATATATATATATATTATTTTGAGAAACTTAGAACTAGAAGTTTCCATTGAGATTGCTATTAATGAATGATAAAAAATCATTATTCTTCTCATTTATTTGGTCACCATTTAGAATTTTTTTGGAAAATGGATTTTGTTAACGCAACTTTCTGAATTTTCTAAATATTATATATATATATATATATATATATATATAGTATATATATAGCAACTGTTTTACTTTCTGTATGATTAAATAAATACTCCCTCCGTTTTTTTCTAATTGACGTTTTAGAGAAAATTTTTGTTCCAAATTATTTGACGTTTTCAATTTTCTATGTAAAATTTATTAGTAATTAATATTAGATGACCAATGATATAATAATTCCTACTTTATTATTGGTTGTATTGTGGTTAGGTAAACAATTAATGATGTTTTTGTTTAGAAAATGATAAAAAATTAAGTGTTCTTAATCTACGTGTATAATCCTAGAACGTCAAATAAAAAAAATGGAGGGAATATCTTTTAAAAAAGTGAAATTTGTGTGTTCACGATGTTCCTGCAGTTAAGTCAGTATTCAGTAGTAACAATGTCCTTTAACGGTCTGTCTCTACGTAACACTCCACGTTAAAATGGCAACATTGTTGGCGGGTACCTTAACCAATTAAAACCTTACTTTTGACCTTTTTTACATCACCTTAATTTTAACCATTACGCAAAGCTTAATTGGTAAGAAAATATAGAAAAATTAATAATTTTTATACCACATTGTCTTGCTAATGAAAAATATTTTTATTTGGTCTTGGTGTCTACATTTTCCCGCAAACGCTACACCATATTGTCTTAGCAGACAAATTAACAATAATCATATCTGCCGGCAAAAATATTTATTTAATTAGCTTTTTTCAACAAAAATATATATTTAACTAATGATCCTTAATTATGAAACAATGATTGAATGTCTATCATAATCATGTATAATTATTTGTTTAACGCGTATTTTAAGTTTTGATTGACATAAGCCCCAAAAAGGGACCAAAAAAAATGCCTTTACGTGTCTTTTACCTAAAACAATTGTATAAATGTCCGAAAACATTTTTAATATAAAATAAAATTGTAGTGGGCCTTCTTAGAATACCCTACTTTTACGTGTTAAAAACTGTAAAAGACAGTTTTTTACCCATTATCAATTTAATGTAGAAACAAGGACCATGCATGCATGACAGCATATTTCCACTCCACACGTAACTACGTGGGAAGCTCACTTCACTGGAAACCAAACAGGCCTCACAAATTCCACCCCATCACTTAATGTCTTTCTTTGTTTTTCTATATATACAATTTCATGTAATAAGGACTCTACGAACTTGGTCCTCTAATTAATTAGCACATTTCAATACACACACATACACACTATATTACTGAGCAACCTTATACCACCTTCCATATGGGAAAAAAACCTTTTAATCAAAGAGAAGAACGCTTACCCGTTGACCAAGTGTCTTACAGAGGTGTTCGCCGAGGAAATGGGGGAAATGGGTATCGGAGATCAGAGAGCCCGGTAAGAAAACCAGGATTTGGCTTGGGAGCTACGAGCACGGCCGAGATGGCCGCAGCTGCCTACGACGCGGCGGCTCTTCACCTCCGAGGGGCGTGGGACACATCTCAACTTCCCGGAGCTTGCCGACAGTTTTCCTCGCGCCAGAGAGCTCTAGTTCCGAGCACGTTCAAGCGGCTGCTCAAGAGTCAGCATTAATGTTTAAACCGGGTGGGTCTACTGAACCAGATATCGGGTCGGGCCAGGGACTTTCCCTGGTCGGATTGTCTCCAGATCAGATTCAGGCGATTAATGAGTTTCCATTGGACTCGCCGAGGATGGGGTGGATGCAGGATTTGGAAGTGAATGATTATGAAGAGTTATACAGACGATATTTTGGTCAGTGCGATAGAGCTGAGTTTTTGAAATGCAGCAACTTCAGTCCATATGGGATTTTAATTGATAAAATATAGTATTTTAATTGATATTGATCTACTTAATTTCTTAAACATTCAAATCTTTTCATAATGTTACCAACAATTTTAGAGTTTCGATTTGACATATTATTTATGTAGTGAAGTATAATAAACTTGGGACCCCAAATGTTTCTTGGGGTTCATTTGTAATCATATATGTATTTCAAATGTGATTGAATTAAACTTTTAATTATAAAATATTCATGGACTGCTGGTTTGCCGGATGATTACGTATATATGATAATAATCGTTTTAGAGTTTTTCTATTTGGCCACAAGTATACAACTCAATGGAAGAGAGTACTCTGAGCTTCTTGTTGATACTACTCAGGAGCAAAATCTGGCTATTCCTCCTACGATTTTCGAACTACGATTCACTCGCTATAGCAAGAACGGAATTGTAAAAGACATGGAAAACTTTGACTTCACCCCAGTCTTTTCATCACTTCGTCGTCGTCAAGAAAGTAAGGAATCGGTAAAAAGAGAGTAAGAAACCATTTGCTCTTTCCTAGACCACGTGATTAAAAAAAATACAAAGCTGGCGTGGAGTGTGGCTAAGTATCCTGTGAAGAAAATTATTGTAGTGATTTTTTTATCTCTATACTAAAAATGTTTAAACTCAGTGAGAGGTAATCGCCAGTTATATCATCATACATTTCCAATTCTATTAGAGTGATCAACTATCTGCAACATGCGATATTGAAGAACAATTTCACGAACAATGTTTCCACGTTGAAGCTCTCCTCGAAACACTTGGATCAACGGACGACTGCATACACGACATCCTCGATGGACATACTCTCTCTATAACAGTTGACCACAAAGAATGGCTCTCTCCGCAGCGCTTTGTAGACTTTGGTAAGCTTTGACTCCTACAATTTGCTAAAAATTGCATAGTCTGAGATCTAAATCTCAAACTAACATGTAAATTTTTTTAAGTCTTAACCAATAAGCTACGGTGCTTCCACCATATCAAAGTGTACTATGATACCAATGCAAAATATTGTGTTTTTAGTTTGAATTAATTTAACATTTAATTCAAAAGAAAAAAAGGAAAAACACATTGTTGGAAAAATTAAAATAAAAGATGTGTTAAATTTATGTATCTCTCTGCTTAATTTTATTTGTCTTACTAGTTTTTCACATAGATTTAAGAAAATCATCAAATTTTTATCTTTTGAATTTAATTAATATATTATTTATTATATTAATTAATGAGCTAAAGAATATGTATAAAATTGGAAAAACTAGCAACTAAATGGAGTGAAAATATAAAACAACTAGGTTAAGACTTGCGTATTGTGCGGGATGAACATTATGTATGCATATTATTTTTACATATTATTATTTATGTTTTATTTATTAACGTATTATGAAATAATAGATATATTGAATAATTGAGAAACAAATAATATTATGTATATAATCAAACTGGAGTAAACAATTAAACCAAAGTAATAATTCTATTTATTTTATATGGTATATAATTCAATTTAAATGAAATTGACATATATATATATTGGATATTTTGATATGAATATTTTATTGGATCATTCTAGTTTTTAATCATATGATTTATTAACATTTGTATATTTGTTGTAACAAAACAATTAAAACATTAATTACAAATTTTCAATGCGAGATTTATAATAGTTTTAGTAATTTATAATCATTTAAAAAAATATCAATTAAAATTTAAAATTTAAAATTTAAAATATTAATTTTAGATATTCATGTCTCAATACCTTTTAATACAAATTTTGAAATTAACACATTTATGTATTTTATATGGTATATATTTTAATTTAAACGATATTACAAATATATATATATATAATCTAATATCTATTACATTACTTCATATTTAAATAATTTTATGATAATTTGTATCTTTTTATAAACTCAAAAAATCATTGTTAACAAAAAAATCATTGTAGGACTTTTTACAATTTTAGTAATTTATATTCATTTTTAAAAAAAGCCCAAAATATAACATATAAGAAAAAAGATCTGGATTTTTTATTATATGGTTAATGTAATTTTTTAATTTTTAATAATATAAATTAAAAAAATGTTTGAAAATAAAAAAAATTATTATCAAATTTTGATTATTAAATATAATTAATTGTTATATATATGTAAATCATATTAGGTGATTCCATAATTTTTATTTAAAGGAAATCATGAAAATTATTATTATGTGTACTACTAATCAATTTAATATTTAATTTAATAAAAGTATAATATATATTAAATAGATCAACCGATTTTCCTAAGGATATTTAGATTCATCCTAATGATAACATATAAGTATACTCAAAAGTTGTAATGTTTTTCAATTAATATATAAGAGACATTTAAAATGAAGCGTGTAGAAAGCAATTAATCTGAAACGACGAGAGTGGTTTTCATGTACTTGCATTGGTATCATAGACACTTCCGCGTGGGGGCAGGAGGACGATTCCCAATATGCCGCCTGAATCTACTGAGGACCTACATTGACAACTTGACTTTTCAGCTTTTACACACTTTTTTATCCTTAGTTTTATCTTCAAAATTTTAATATAATTATAAAGAGGAATAACGTAAGATATACCTTAAAAAAAATTTGTTACCAAAATAAGCTTTAAGGAGAAAATGACTAAATTATATTTTACTAAAGAATATACTATATATACACTATGTATGTTAATTAATTTATACTTAGGGTTTAGATTTATAGGGTACGATGTTGGAGGTGAGGTATAAATTAGAAAAAAATAAAAATAAATTAAATTTTTCCAAATAAAAAGTCTATTTTAGTCATTTTTTCTTTAAGTTCTATTTTTGTGACAATTTATTTTTAAAAAAGACCTATTTGAATTTTTTTTTCAATTATAAATCCACTAAAATTTATTGTACAGTTCCTTATGATAATGAGAGATGGTAAAATTCTCATATTAATGACTCATATGCATTTGATACCAATCAATTCTTAGTACGACAAATGCCAGTCAAAATATCTACAAATAAGGTTCTT
Organism: Moricandia moricandioides; assembly: GCA_905132885.1. Taxonomy (NCBI): domain Eukaryota; kingdom Viridiplantae; phylum Streptophyta; class Magnoliopsida; order Brassicales; family Brassicaceae; genus Moricandia; species Moricandia moricandioides. The sequence continues at coordinate 243,834 of CAJHQQ010000276.1, forward strand.
ACATGGTTATTCATTAGAGTTGATCACATTTTTTAGAGACTAATATATTAATATGTATATATATTGTACTTTCTTAGGAATACAAAAATGTAAGCAATCGATTAACAAGCAGGAAAAAGACCAAAGGTAATGTTTTTATTGATCTTTATAGTCGGAACTACAACAGTTGATATATGAACCCTAGTTCTAGCTGCTTAACTTTAATATTTTTGTATTGAATAGTCGACCCCCTTTTCTAGGTTTAGGTCCTCCTTGAAGGTCGATGTCCTGCTCGAAATCATGTGTAATATCTTCTTGGATTATTTATCCCTAACAGTTTGCCTTTTATCTTTCAATTTCATATGCGAATTCGGATGATAACATGTGCACTTCATTCAACCAGAGTCATTCTTTCTCATCAGGTTTATCTTGAGCAGAAGGTCGCTTCTTTGGTGCCTTTCCATGGTTGTTCTGCATATAAACCCATGAGTAAAGAGCTAGTCGTAAATATTAGAACGATGATTTGTTGTCTAATAAGTGTTTCCAGGCTTGGAGCTTGATGAGATTGATTAATCTCAAAGGATCCATGATCCTATTCTCGCATTTCAGTGGATGACAAGATCTGTTTCTTAGTGCAGGGCCTTGATGGCGCATAGCCTTTCTAGCAATCTGATTTGAGTGGAGCAAAGCCTAATCAGATGAAGGAATCAACGATGTACTGCAATGGGTACTTGATCTCCTTACTTAAGTCAATGTTCATGGGCTAGACTAGGAATTTCGAGTAGTAAAATGCTACAATGGGCATATATCATTCTCTGGCTAACAAAGATTACATGTATATGTCAGAATCTGCTGTAGGAGATCTTTTTGCCTTGCCTGAAAGCATGAATTTCTAATTTGAAGGCTGACATAGAGGATAGTCGAGAGGAGATTCCTGAGAATAAATCTGATTTATTTCTAAAATTTCTTCTCCATGTTTTAAAGAAGGAAGTTACCGTTGGAAAGCAAAATCTTCAATTATTTCTTTGGGTTCACTATGTTTTCGCGATTGCTTCTCCGAGAAAACATAACGACTATTTCTTGCCTTTTAATATTGATTTCCCTTGTTTCACTGCATCTTCTATTTTCTTTTTCATTCTTTGCGATTCTCTCCTTGGAAATCTACTTTTCTTCGTATTTCCCATTTTTGCGCCCCATAAATCCTTTGTTTGTTAGGTACTCTCTCGGTTCCTCTCTTATAGATTTTAGGGTTTAGTCGAGGTTTTTTTCTTGATTTCTTCCTTAGATTCCTTTGATTTTTTCCAGGTACCAACTTTAGGATGGAAGGTAAGATTAGGCATCCCTTGGGTCCTTCCTCGTCCATTGGCAGTAGGGTTAGATTTGGAGAGAAATGTCGATCTGATGTATCGGGATCCGTTGATTCTTTAGGGTCCTCCATTTATCTGACAGCTAAGATAGAGCCGAATGAAGGTTATTGTGTTGACGGGGTCTGAAAAGATTGGTTCTCTTATGTGTTTAAGGAGGACAAATTCATGGAGTGGATAAGAAGATACTCTCTTTCAGATGATGCTATCATTCAAGCTCTTGACCCTTGTGACAAGATTCTTATTTTGAAGTTGAATAAGTCCTTGTTTACGAGGATTTTTTTCAAATCTTTCCCTCCTTGATAGCCAAAATATCGAGTATCTTAAAGTATCACCGGGTCAGCTCAACCCAACAACTTGTAGAACTCTCATCGCTATTCAAAATCTTAGCGAACTTGAGAGGGTCTTGTTTTGGGGATTAATGAGGTTTTGTTTTTCTTATTACTTGTCTCCTCTTAAAAATGGTGATGGTAGATTCTATCTTCATGGGGAGAAGTGCTGGTACCTAGCGTAAGGCTGTCGATGCCAGGATCATCTGGCCTCAGCTGGGAAAAAGTTGAAGGTCTCGGGCGTAGTGCTAAGAGTTTGCGCAGCAGTATCCCTAGATGAGGTTAAGGTGCTGTCCAACCTAAATGCTAAGGTGTTTCCATTAGACAACATGTCTTTTCTGGAGTGGTAGTCCTTCTAATGTCGCTCGATCTCTCCATGGTGACATGATCCGGGTAAGTTTTAGCTCCTTCTGATTTATTTTCTGAGCAGCTTATATTTGTTGTTGACTCCCATCTTATTTTTGATGCAGGTGATGTCTCAAATGTATCACTTCGGATACTTCTACCACAGATCAGAAAGAAGTAGAGCTTGATCTCACCCGTTGTCGGAGGAGAAAAATATTTTTTTGCTAAGGAGAAAGAGGTTAAGTCCATATTCTGGTGGTATCAGAGATACCGCGCTGAGGCATGAACTGAATGATCTTCTTGAAGAAGTGGTTCAGTCTGAAGGCGGCTTGAGGAGACCTTATTTGATAAGATAACTATGGCGGTGAATTATGCCAAAGTAGTAGCCTGCTTGAAGCTGATGAGGGAATGGCTCAAGCATCAGACCGATGGCTGGAAGCCGCAAGTAGAACTAGATCTGTATACGACTGTGATGACTGTGGAGGCATACTTAAGGGGTCACAGCCTCCCATGTTTAGAGATGAGCCAAATATTCTTGGGGATAAGACCGAGGAGGAAAAAGAGAAGACCAAGTCCGAGGAAGCTTTGACAAGTCTGCCCCTCTGGCTTAGAATGCTCGACTATGGCCCCTTTTTTCTTTTTATTTTGAACCATTTACCACGGGTAGGGGTTTGGTTATCATTGGTCCTTTGTGACCTTGAAACTCTTTGTCAAGCCTCTGTGCCTTTGTTTTGAGTACTAAAATCTGGCCATTCGCGGCCTTTTGCTTAATAAATTTGCATGTTTTCAAGAAATTCCTGCTTCTTTATCTCCTTCTGCCCCAAATGGGCTTTTTTGAATTGAATTTATGGTCTATTGATTTCTTATATTGTGAATAATTGCAAGAGAAGGCTAGTTAAAACGCTCCAACCGGAAATCTTTGTGAAGTTGTAAGAGAAATTGTAAGTAAAAAAATTGGAAATATTTCATTAAGTAAACATAAGTAAATACTGCAGTTTTAATAATAAATCTGAGTAAATATATCATAATCGTATGAAATACGGTTTGTAAAACATTCCATGAAAATCTCAATAACAATCACCAATACTGATACCTCGTTCCGATGAACTTCATCGTCATGTGCTCCGGTCCAAACAACTACTCGTCACCTGCATCATAAAAGGAGGCATGAGCATATAAAAGTACTTAGTGAGACGCTCAACAGCCGCCACTACATTCCAATAATAAATCAATCAAATTTCACATTCCAGCCTAATAACCTAGCAGTTCCATTCTATCTACTTAGCAATCATTTTTCCATCATTTCTTACTTAGCCATTTTTCCTATTACTTATCCATTTTCATGCATCAAAACAAACACACCTAACATCCGGTTCTATCATTCATTTACTTTAACATTTCCTAACATTCTGACCTGAAGGTCCATCAGCCTTTGGCCGTAGCCAAACTTTGACAGAGCAACCTATGGCAGGAGCCAACCTATGGCCGTATGCCAAACCTGCGGCCGTATCCGTACCTGCGGCCGTAGCCATACCTGCGGTCATAGCCGTACTGCGGACATAGCCGTACCTGCGGCCGAAGCCATACCTGCGACCCATCGGTCCATTACAGCCAGTAGCCAACCTTCAACCCCAAGGTCATAACCGTTTACTTAACAATTATCCTTAATAAACTCAATTCAACTACTCTTCCGTAATTACATTGTAAATTTCTTGACTAGCGTTCAAGATTTAAACATCCATTTTTCGAATAAACGACTTAGCAACTTATTAATGAATCCACCAAATGTAGCATGCATATCCTAAGAACACAATGAACGACATTCCATAAACGAATCCTATCATGAATTTCCATCATAAACGCAATGAACAAACTTTCCATAAACGATTCATTTCCAACTTAACTCATTCCTAATGAATCAAACCAAGTAAAACTAATTCATATTGGACTGCCATGAATCACATCCTCACCTTGAATTGATATCAAGATCGAACTCTGAACTCAGTTGTCCGGCTAGATTCTACGATCCTCCCTTGATCGCATCCTCTCTTCCCAAACTCTCTATCTAGAACTCGCGTTCTTGCTCTGGACCTCTCCCTAGGGCATTTCGTTTTGGAGATATCGTCGACTAGAGAGCTGGTGATACAATTTTATACTACTCTTGGACTGCTCACAAGTCGAGAATTAAGTGCAGCATCTTATTGGCTTGGTCAAAAAATTCCTTTAAGGCTGACCGATCTACAATTCTTTACCTTATATGATCCGCTAATCCGAAATTTCTTTCGTATATCCGTCAATGATCACTAGTCGCTTTCCTTACTTTGGACCCCGCATTCTCGAATGACAAACTTTACTTAATTGGTTCCACATCCTGATCATACCGTTGCTTATATTCCGATATTTTTAAGATTAGTTATCGCCCATTTAATCTCTAGTTAATATAACTACTTTAGTTAGCAAAGGGAAATTCCGATAGAACTTATTAAATCGAGTTCTTATTCAATTCTTGACGAATACAAGTGTTCCAACACTTAGAACTATTTGTTTTTGCTCTCTTACAAGAAACATCTCCTCAATCTTATTATTTAATAATAATACTTAGGGAAAAGGTCGGGAGGAAGGACCTGGAGTCATCGGAAACGTGTAGAGGCTGGGAATCTCGTCAAAATCTTTTCAGAACCGGGAGGTTTGAGGGGTTAGGTTCCTTACCCTAGAGGATTTGGTATCGTAGTCTTTAGAAACCGAATGGTACAAGGATAAAACTTCAATTTAGTAGAATTCCTCTTATGAGACAATGTAGTCTAAAGAGGTTTGTTGATAGGAACCCAGAGAATTCTTTTTACGGCTAGGACCCAAAACTTAGTAGGAAGTATTGATTTTGATCCTTGAGAATCTATGATTTTTCACTTTTAAAATTCAGAAATTCCAAGGATAGATGCTTGATTCTATCAAACTAGTAGTGTATTACGCATGTTTGAACCTGATAGTTCAATATAGTGGTCTCTCAGACCCAAAATAGTTTGGATACGTTTCTCCTAGGAACTGGAGGCTAGTAGAATTGTGCGTCGAATCCCAGGGAATTCGTAGTTTGTGTCCTTGAGAACCAAAAGTTCCAAGGAATCGGTCTTGGGTTCTCGTAGGAATTGTGTGACTTTTTACCCTTGAGAACCCCAAAAGTATTCCAAGGTGTTTAGAGCATGGCTCCCGGGAGGAAGGCCTGCAGCTGCTCTCTTTAAACCCCGAGTTTGTTTTGCGAAGCATAGGAGCATTGAATCTGAATGTTTTCTTACCAATTTGGAACCCAAGGTACATGGTGTCGAGTGCGAATTCAGAGATTATTAATTAATAATTTTGAAACTGGAGGTTGTTTTTATTTGATATTGTATTTCCACTTCCAGAGGTTGGTTAATGGCAATTTCGGTTTAGACACTGTACTCTTCAATTCAGAAGTAGGCCACTACCAATGTCTCATGGTGTGCACCTGCTTCTTGAAGTAATCCACTGCCAGATTTTTGTCACGTTTGGTGTGACTCGAGCTGAAAAGAGTGAGGCAAGGGCCAGTCTTACCGATTGGTGCTAGTGTGAATCTACATGGGGTGGTTGTAACACCGGACGTCTAGGTCGGACTAATGGAACGACCCGGAAGCGTTGCAGTTTGGCAAGTACACAGTCAGTCCAGTCAAATTTCAGAACAAATCCGAAGTCTCGACCATCGACCACAATACCACCCGTCTCGACCTCAGGCATAGCTTGACCACCCTACTTGTCGAGAGTGTGTTAAATCGGACAAAACATTATATCAGCGTTCTACGAGGATTTTATTACAAGACACACTATTATTTATTTTACAAAGTCAGGAACTCGACTAGTCCTCAAAATACAAAAAAGAAAATATCAAGTCAAACAGGTACCCATGAACAATCGAGTTGAAGAAAATAAGGCATCTTACTCCTTGCAAATGAACACTCGAAAACTACGCTGGCCTCGTCCTCTGCACGCAAACGACCCGACCCTCTAGGTTAACCTGCACATAGTAGAAGAGGGATGAGTAATTTGAACCCATTACTTAGTGAGTTCCGCTACTAAACAACAATTCTCAGCCACGCTCAAAACACAAAACAAGAATCACAAATAATATATGCATGCAAACAAACAATGAGAAGACATAAACATGACCACAACTAATGCAACAACCTAGACATGAAATGCAATGCAATTAAACTAAACATTGAATGTACAATGCAATGACTCTACTACCCAGTCTCGCGGAGACTTAACGACACACAAAGACAATCTAGACTCAATCCTAGACTCAAAGACACAAAAACAAAACACACAAAGGATTGGCCACAACACACACCCGGGATGCTTCACAACGGAGCCCTAACCTCCCCCTGAACATCCCGCACAAAACACCAGAGTACTATGGTCGGAAAACATCACTCGGAATTGGCTTCTCCCAAATTCTACCCGGGCGCATCGTCATGCAGTGCTCGTCCATGGGCGAACCACTTTCGTGACGGGCCGTGGAGAGTAGGTAACTCCACCACTGGAAATGGCTTCTCCCAATCTCAGGGTCCACATCATCGGAGAATTGGCTTCTCCCAATCTAACCCCGAGATGGCCATGCATTCTAGTCTAGGCACACACAAGACAAACATAATGAGGGAGCTCCGCCTTCTAACCTCCATACAATGCACACCTAGAGTAGATGCAAGACACACCAACATCCACACCACACACCACACACCATGCTCCATCTTCAGACCGTAACACAAAATACAACCAGCATGAGGAGCTCCACCACCTCTACCTCATGCAATCTAGGTTAGACTTAGTAGAGACGAATCATAACAGACACACTAGACAGAGAAGCACTCACTACACCAAACACACACGCATCATAGAGCAGAGTTCTCACTGCAAATCTACATGGACGAGACTACATCATCACTACACAATCATTAAC